>CM022882.1:19851924-19891901 GCA_012654025.1 Pachypsylla venusta
TATTAATATAGACCTGGATTACTATAACATACTGATTCCTATCTCTGGATCCTTGTGATTAACAAGTTCCTAGAACTGTATTAATATAGACCTGGATTACTATAACATACTGATTCCTATCTCTGGATCCTTGTGATTAACAAGTTCCTAGAACTGTATTAATATAGACCTGGATTACTATAACATACTGATTCCTATCTCTGGATCCTTGTGATTAACAAGTTCCTAGAACTGTATTAATATAGACCTGGATTACTATAACATACTGATTCCTATCTCTGGATCCTTGTGATTAACAAGTTCCTAGAACTGTATTAATATAGACCTGGATTACTATAACATACTGATTCCTATCTCTGGATCCTTGTGATTAACAAGTTCCTAGAACTGTATTAATATAGACCTGGATTACTATAACATACTGATTCCTATCTCTGGATCCTTGTGTTAACAAGTTCCTAGAACTGTATTAATATAGACCTGGATTACTATAACATACTGATTCCTATCTCTGGATCCTTGTGATTAACAAGTTCCTAGAACTTTATTAATATAGACCTGGATTACTATAACATACTGATTCCTATCTGGATCCTTGTGATTAACAAGTTCCTAGAACTGTATTAATATAGACCTGGATTACTATAACATACTGATTCCTATCCCTGGATCCTTGTGTTAACAAGTTCCTAGAACTGTATTAATACAACAAATAGTGGCTACTGAAACCTTGTGAAACCCTGATTTCTAAAACACCTTTGGTAAGAAGGTCGTCTCAAAAGTAAGTTTTTTCAAAAAGGTATATTTTGAAAAGTACATATTTAACTTATTTTTCTACATAATCGCCTTGTTTTTCAATACATTTTTGGTATCGTTGTCAAAGTTTTTTCAATCCAGCGTCATACCACTCTGCCGCCATACTGGTTAGCCAACTTTCAACTTCTTGTTTCAATTTGCACACAATTTTGATAAACACAGTTCGTCAGTAATGATCCTGTGAAGTAATGCACGGCTTATTTCGTCATTCAAAGGCAGTTGAGAAAGGATCGGTCGGTTTCAATGACCCTTCGAATATCTTCGACAACAGTAGAGACGCAGGAAGTGGACGGGCGACCGCTTCGTTGTCCATCGTGTAATGTTGTTCTCCCTTCAATGAATGATTGGCGCCAACGAGAAACAATTGGCCTTGACATAACATTTTCACCATAAACACTACACAATTCACAGTGACTTTCAGTTACATTCTTATTGTTTGCCGCCAAAAAACGAATAACGCCACGAACATCGCAATCGGCAGTAGGAGCAATTGGAGTCTCCATAGTGGTTGGAATCTGACTGCCGGATAACTCGTCGTATGCACAAAGAAATTTTACAGTGCTGCCACTAGGACCAGGCGTAAATTTTCTGAAACTCCTAGACTTTTCACGCCAACCACACGGATTTCAAAAAATAGTGTAAATTACTTTTGAGACGACCCTACTATATTCTTATTGTTATATGAACTCACCTGTGAGAGGTAAGAACTATAGCTTGTCCAGTTTTCTGAATTTGTGATAGAACCGCCCACAAATTGTGTCTTGATATAGGATCTACTCCACTTGTAGGCTCGTCCAGAAAGACTAGTGGTGGATCACCAATAAGAGCCATAGCGGTACTTAGTTTCCTCTTATTTCCGCCACTATACTTTCCACAAACACGATGTCTGTACTCTTTCAAACCTAAGAAACATCATTTGTATCAATTAATGTTGTTATCTTAATATTTAAAATATAATTAAACTATAAATAGATTCACTTTCGAACAACACTTTTCTTTGCCCTGATATTTCACATAAAGTGATAATTTTCTGGGGCAAATTTAAAAGCTACTAGTGTGGTACTAGTTGAAAAATCTACGAAAACAACCTTTCCATGGTCCTCTTGAAAGACACCTTATCCAAAGTACATTACTGCCCCTGAACCCAATGGGTTCTATTTAATTTAGATTTCTAGATTCAGTAGATCCAGAGATATTGTAGGTGTGATGGAGGAGATCCTTTGCTTATTATTGTATTGGATGGTTAATATGAAAGTTTACAGTTACGACATTGTCCTTCTGAAACAAATCAATTGGATCTTGACAGTGTGACGTCATACTTGTAGCGTTGTTACGTGCTCCACTCAAAATCAACTGGTCTCTGCATTTTAAAATTCATCTTTTGGGAAATCATCTCTACTGACTGAAGCAGCATTAGTTTTAAGTGGAGTCATCCCCCGGGACCTAATGCTTGAGGAAAGGGCAAAAATATTTCAAGCCAGTGGTGATGAAAGAAGAAACGAGGAACAAAACTCTCGAAAAATGGCAATTAAGATATAATAACTCCACTAATGACGCATGGAAGAGGTCACTCATTAAGGACATATGGTATAATAGGAAACATGGAGAAATTAATTACTTCATTACACAAGCCCTCTCCGGACATGGATGCTTTGAAGTATACAAATACAGATCCAAGATAAGCGTACACGACAAATGCATGTACTGTGGAGAAAGCGACACACCTGAACTTTTTGTATGTTGTAGATGGTAACGCTCCCAGCTTGAAGTAAGGACAACTTAATCCAAATTATGCTTACTGGTAAAGAAGCAGAGTCCATGGTCGCCCACTACACAGAGAAAGTGATGAAAACTAACGCTTAGAACGAATTGGTCCTTCAGGGGGCCCCTGTAGAGAGCCAGTATTTTTACCTTTCTCTCTCTTCCTTTATAATTTACCTTCTGTTAGTACCTCGCTCTTATTTCCCTCCCCTCCTTTTACAGCTATCTGCTTCTCTAAATATTAATCTTCCCAATCCTATTCTCCCCTTCTATTATACCTAACTGCTTCTCTAAATCTTGATCCTCCCAATCTTATTTCCTCCCTTCCATTTACACCTATCTGCCTGTCTAAATCTTGATCTTCCCAATATATTTCCCTCCCCTCCATTTACACCTATCTGCCTCCCTAAATTTTGATCTTCCCAATCTTATTTTCCTCCCCTCCTATTACACCAATCTGCTCCCCTAATCTTATTTTCCTCCCCTCCTATTACACCAATCTGCTCCCCTAATCTTATTTTCCTCCCCTCCTATTACACCCATCTGCTTCTCAAAATCTTTATCCTAAAGCTTTTATTTTTCCTCCCTCCCTCTTTTTTACAGCTATATTTCAGACTAATCTGTCCGCCTATTCAGACCTCTAGGAAACTATGCGGATAGTTTGATTAGACCTTACTAAAAGATTCTGGTTTCAATGTAAAAATCGCCCTCATAAGGCACATATTAGGCTAAGGAGAACTGAGATAGGAAGCAACCCTGAAAATTCTCAGCTACCCGAGGGCTGTGTTTAAAGGAGGGAAAGCATCTGTGTCCGGACAGATGCTCACCTATGGAATGTCCCAGAAAATACTCAGGATATAAGGGGGAAAATATTTGTCTTTGGTCGATACTCGCCCACGATATTACAATAATTTTTGTCAATATTTTGTTTTTTTAATTATACAATAACTATGATAGGCAATTTTTATATTCCAGTCATTTTACAAGGCTGTACATATTTCTAATACGCATTGGTGGAAAGTTTTTGCCTCCGGGTGAATACTCGCCTGCAATGGTTGGCTGTATCTGTATTCTTTATCTCTTACTGTTTTGTTATATTTTGTTTCATATTGTTATAAATAGATGCGTGTGGATACCCCTACTATTTATTATTGGTGTACGCACATGCATCAAAGAGATATTCACTTTTTGGTGAATGTTCCCTTGTTTTTAAAATAGATGCGTGTGGGTATTACCTACTAATATTATCCGAGTACGCACACCATCAGGGTGATCTTTTGGTTAATTAAACAAATAAAAATACTTAAATTATTTAAAAGAAGGGGAAAAATATTTAAATTTATAAAAAAAGGGGGAAAATATTTAAATTTATAAAAAAAGGGGAAAATATATAAAACGGGGTTAAATGTTTGATTTCATATTTTTTCCTCGGGAAAATTAAATGAAAAGATGTTTAAATTAATGGGGGAAAAGTTTAAAAATCAGGATTAATTAAGATTAAGTCGGTATAATCATAATTAGTGGGTTTCACGTGGAAGTAATATATATATAGTTCCCACGTGATTTTGAGTATATCTTACATACCCCTGGTCAGCGGAAGGAAAAGTGTTTTTAGTGTTTTGGTGTCTGGTCGTAGGCATAGATAGGAACTCTGGGTTCCTGGTACATCCAACGAACGACATGTGTGGGTGGTTAAGGTGGGGGGTCGCTCATTAATTTCCCGAAGGAAATTAACGTAGGAGGTAGGAGGTCTAGGATAGCCTGGACGCTAGGACAAAAGATATGGTGAACAAACCACAACCACGCTAAAATAAAAAAAAGTGGAACGATAAAGTCTTACCTTACTTTCCGCGGATGTAACTTCTCGGAGATGTCGGACGAATCAGGGCCCTAGCGATGGATGGCGATTTCTTCGATGTTTTCACCCGCGTTTTTGAAAGATAAGACTAATTAGAAAAAAGGTCAATTTGGTTTTACACGTTTGCTCACTTGAAAGGTTAGATAGAAACTGACTAAAAGAGGGGAAATAAAATTTGGGTAAGAGGATAATCAGTAGGTGGAGAGGAACTGATCAAAGGGGATTACCCGATAGGTATCAAATTCTGAACATTCCCCCTACCAAATTTAAGATAAATTTTCCGGGTGTGAAAATCAAAGATAGATAAATGGAAAAGGAATTGGAAAAATAATTCAAAGGTTCATGAACTATTAGATAATGTATGGGTTAATTATTATGAGGTAATAATTAAGAACGCTATAGGTGGCAATGGATAACTCAAAGGAGTTATTTCTATAAAGTAAAATTAAATAATAAAATTAATAATAAATAAATGGAAATGAGTAATTACTCATCAACAAGGTGGCAAATGCAACAAATAGGTAAAAAATGGATAGGTGGCTTCCGTGAAACTCTGATCTAATCTGAGTCCTTAGGAAGAGGAATAATTTTGTGGACAGGTCTCGTGAAATTGCCATTGGCGGTCGCCAATTCAACAACACGAACGTGACCATCGAGATCGGGAAAGGTTTTAACAACTTTGGCCAATGGCCATTGAAGAGGACCTTGGAGTTCATTGGTGATAAGGACGATGTCATCAACCTGTAAATTAAGTGGTTTTTTGTGCCACTTGGGTCGCTGAATGAGAGTGTGTAAATAATCGTGAGCCCACTTTTTCCAAAAGTGTTGATACGATTGAGAAAGGAGCTTCCAACGAAGAGACGATTTTCAGGTTCGTTTGAATAGTCGTGCTCGGGACGAACCAATAGAGGTGCCCCAGTCAAAAAATGCCCTGGGGTAAGACAGTTTATTTCGTCATCAGGGAAGGTGGAACTACTGCATAAAGGCCTGGAGTTTAGAACAGATTCAACTCGACAAAGGAGAGTGGAAAATTCTTCATGAGAGAGAGCTCTTTCATTAAGAACAAGCTTTAAATGTTGCTTCATAGACTTAACGCCAGCCTCAGCAAGTCCAGAAAAGTGAGGAGCGCCTAGTGGGTGAAAATGCCATTTTATGTTTTTCAAACTCAAATGGTCAATTATTTGATTTTGTTTGTCAATAAGTACTGATTGAACTTCACTTATGTGACGTGAGGCCGCTTTAAAATTAGTACCCTGATCACTGTAAATACTAGAGGGCAAGCCTCGTCTAGCTATAAATCGATCGATAGCGTCGAGACATGACTCAACAGTCAACGAATGGACAAGCTCTAAATGGACACAATTAACTGCCATACAAACAAATACTGTAACATAGCATTTAACCAGGGGTGAGTTTTTACGCTTTCCATCCTTCAAGAGAAAATGGCCAGCAAAGTCGATGGCGACGTTGAGAAAACAACGGCCTTGTGCAAATCTAGAAGGAGGGAGGTCTCCCATAAATGGAGAGCAGGGCTTTGCAGATAAACGATAACAACGCACGCACTTAAAAAGACGCTTTCTGATTAAGCTGCGTAAACTGGGAATCCAAAATTGGCGTCTGATCAAGGATTGCACAACTTGTGGACCACCATGGAGAGATAGAATATGGAAGTGATCAACAATAATGGAGGCGAGATGACTGTCACGGGGTATCAATATTGGATGCCTGGTAGAATATTTAAGTGGGGCGTGGCCAATTCTTCCCCCTACCATGAGACAATCGGAGGATGAATCAAAAGGAGATAAATTTCTGAGGGGACCCAAATAAACTTTGTTACTTTTAAGAATCTTAAATTCTTCAACTTTACGATACGTGATAAGGCTGCATCCAATTCTTCAACTGTAAGAGATCCAAGTATACGCTCAGACTTGGTCCTAAAACAGTTATCACGAAAACGAAGCATGTACGCTGTTACACGCTTCAGACGAGTGAAAGAAGAAAATTTCGCAATAAATTGCATTGCTTCTTCATTTAGAATTTTAGAGTGAGCAATGAGAGAAGTGGTTGGTTTCGATTCTGGTACAGAAGACAGAGAAAGAGAAGGCATCTGAGGCCAGGTACAATGCGGTTCAAACAAAAATAAGGGACCATGAAACCAAAAGTCATAAGTTTCCATGATCTGGGAAGGTAATAAACCTCGAGTGGCGAGGTCTGCAGGGACGTAACCCCAACTTGGAGAAAATGGTGACTGAATTATGTCTGATACTCGGTTGGCAACAAACGTTTTCAGCTGATTAGGGGGGGGGGGTTGAATCCACGCAAGAACAGTGGTGCAAATGCAGTTCGGAAGTGAACGCTAACCATTGCTTCTGAAGCGGCTCGGGTAGTGGTGTGTCCCAATCAATTTTTAAAAGCCATAATCGTTGAATCATAATTTTGATAAAAATGACTAGATGGGTGATATAACCATTTACATCGTAGATTGAGGCGGCGTGGGAGAGTAAACTACGTTTTGTGATATGATCGTGTTTAACGTTGATGGAATAACAAAAACTGTCTGAATCTACCTGCCAGCAAAGACCAAGAATTTTGATGGAGTCTGAAGAATCAAATTTTAGCGAGTTTTCCCGGTCTTCGGGGGAAATATCATCGAGCATCAGAAAAGAAGAACTAGAAAATTTCTTTAAGGTGAAACCTTTAGATTTTAAAAGTTCAACCAACCCAACCCGAAGTTCCTTGGCGGCTTCAGGAGTTTCCGCACCTGTGACGATATCATCAACGTAGCAGCCATCGAGAAAAACCTGAGAAGCTCGAGGGAAACGAAGTTTCTCATCTTCAGCCAGAGTTTTTAAACATTTCTGAGCTAAATAACTAGCTGGGCCAAATCCAAAAGTAAGACGTTTTAATTCCCACTCCTGTACCGGATATGATGAATCAAAGCGCCAGAAAATATGCTGAAAGCAACGATCATTTGGATTTAAAAGAATAGCTTTGTACATTTGACGAATGTCAGCGCATAACGACACGGCGTGCATACGATAAAGTAAAATAATGTCCCCAACATCTTGCTGTAACTTGGGACCGATAAGCAAAGAATTATTGCGGGTTTGATTGGTATCGCTAAGTTGAGAAGTATTGAAAACAATACGAAGAGGGTGCGATGTGCTGTTTTTCACTACAGCGTGATGGGGCAGTACATAAGAAGATTGGGTGGATGCTAATTCCATTTGATCTTCATCAATATAACCCTGAATGTCAGAATGATAAAGGGCCTTTATGGGAGGATCTTTCGATAATCTCTTTTCGAGACTTAGGAGGCGATGAAGCGCTATCTTTCTAGTGCTTCCCAAATTGGGTGGCGATTGATCTTTAAAAGGTAAAGATACAACAAATCTGCCCTGAGGGTCTCGATAATGGGTCTTTGAAAAATGAGACTCACAGAGAATATCCTTAGGGTTATTAGGTTTTGGTGACGATATTTCCTCTACTTCCCAAAATTTCCTTATTGTGCTATGGAGCGAATCTTCTTCCCGGCTAAGTGTGAAGAGTGATGATTGAGTTGAGAAAGTATTTGGGGGGTGCTCAATCTCACCAATAAGGACATATCCGAAAATAGTGGACAGACACGCAGGAAAACCAGGAAATATTATTTTTTCCGGTTGGATAATATCTGCAAAATGGGTAGCACCTAATAAAACATCGACCTTTGAAGATTTTTCAAAAATCGAATAGTCGGCAAGCGGAATATTTTTAAACTTTTCTGTTATGTCAACAGAAATGGGTTGACAGGGGATCTCAGCAGATATGGTGGGTAGAACGATGTCTGAGACATCAAGATTTTTGTCACTGGAATAAGAGGAAATTTTCAGATGGACTTTGCCCCTAGCTGACAGTAGTTTCGAATTGCCAGTACCGGCAACATCCAAGTGGCAGATAGTTTTTGTGAGACGTAACGTCTGTACTAATGCTGATGTCACGAAACTTACCATACTACCAGGGTCAATTACCAGACGAATGTTAAGCCAAGCGCCGCGATATCTTGAACACGGGACATGGCCGTGCCAAGAAGGACAGACTTAACATTCACATTTTTGGGAATCGAGTGACAGGTGAGAGCTTGCATAGAATCGATTGGAGGTGAAGTGGACGTAGGAACCGAAGAAGCACCAGCCGATTTAGAAGAGGAGGAGGAGAAGGTGCTGGTTTTCTTAGAATTCGCTACGGGTCGCACTTTGGACGATGATGATGAAGAATCACGATTGTAATCGTGAATCAACGTGTGGTGGAAACGTTGATTGCAAACTCTACAGGAGTATTTGGAAGTACACTGCTTGATGCTATGCGGGCCAAAACAAGCGAAACAAAGCTGTAATTTTTGGATTAAATTACGCTTCTCAAGTAAACTTAATTTCAAAAATGTATCACATGATGATAATTTATGAGAAACACTGCCACAATGTTTACACTATGAAGTTGGGAAGTAAAATTATTTTTATCATTATTACCTGAATAATGTGGAATATCACTGGTTGCCATGAAAGATGATTTGGTAGTGTTTTTATTTGTTGGCTTTGATTGACGATCAGACATAATGTCTAACACAGATAATCTACGCTTGATAAATGTAACCAGCTGATCTAGAGTTGGAATACTTCTAGCACCGACTAGCTTGTTTTCGAAAAGTTTGTGGGTTTCGATGGGGAGAGATTTTAACGCCATGTGAGAGATAATGAAATCAGAAAGGCTGGGCAGATTCAAATCGATAAGGGCTTTGGCATTGACATGGAAGGTGTCTAAAAAGTGTTGAAGGGCCTCAGGGGTTTCACTTGAGGAAGATTTGTGAAGAAATATTTTGTTAAGATAGTGGGTAGCCACTAAACGCTCGTTGGAATACTCTTCACACAATTTCTGATAGGCAAATTCGTAGTTATCTTCGTGAAATTCAATAGTTTGAATGGCGCTGAAAGCTTGGCCCTGAAGAAGACTTCTTAAATACGAATATTTTTCGATGGGGGCTAGCCTAGAATTGTGGATCAGGGTGTCGAAAAGACTTTTAAAACTAGGGAACTTGGAAATGTCGCCTGAGAAGGGTTCGATGCTAATTTTAGGGATTCGAGCTTTAGGGCCCTCATGAGATGAAGATGCATGGGACGATTGGGCTGACGAGGACAAAATGGACGAAAGTTCATTTTGTTTCGCCTTTATCCAAAAATATAACTCCTCACAGGCTTGATTTTCAGGGTTAACTGAGGTTTGTGATTCTGGGGGGTGCAAAGGAGTTAAGGGTGATGAGTTCATCCGGAGCGCTTTCAAAAGCACTGAAAGTAATATCAGCTCGCGAGGCTCGAGCAAGAAAGTCATCACGACGGGTGTCAATTTGACGCAATAGATCATGGGTGCATGTGAGACTAGCAAAATGCTTTTCGCGGAGCTGTCGGTACTTGCTAATTTTTTGGTCAAGAGAAGAGGAAGATCTTTGGGAGGTACCCTTACTAGCAGTGGAATCTTGGGGGTCAGGCACAACGATAAATGATAAATGTAAATAAGAAAGAAGGTAATTACTTCAATGGGGCAGTCCCAAAAAAAAAAAAATTCGAGTTAGTGATGGTTTCTTAGGTAAAATGACCTGAAAAACACGAATCCGCTGTCAAAAAATCAAAAATCTCCCTTCTAAAGGTAGAAAATGCCTCGAGTAGTACTTGTTATTTGTAATTTTGATTTTTAAAATATTATTTTATTTTATTTTAAGTTATTTAATTTAAAATGTCGAACATATCACTAGATGATGGTTTCGTAAAGACAGACAGCAGAAATCTGCCAGTTGTAAAGACCTTTACAGTGGCAAATTTTTTTAAGTCCGCAAACTTTTACATTGTGTAGAGAGCCAAAATACAGCTTTCTAAACACCAAATAAAAAATCAAAACATGGTATAGACACGCCTATACCATGNACCCTGATCACTGTAAATATTAGAGGGCAAGCCTCGTCTAGCTATAAATCGATCGATAGCGGCGAGACATGACTCAACGGTCAACGAATGGACAAGCTCTAAATGGACACATTTAACTGCCATACAAACAAATACTGCAACATAGCATTTAACCAGGGGTGAGTTTCTACGCTTTCCATCCTTCAAGAGAAAATGGCCAGCAAAGTCGATGGCGACGTTGAGAAAACAACGGCCTTGTGCAAATCTAGAAGGAGGTAGGTCTCCCATAAATGGAGAGCTAGGCTTTGCAGATAAACGATAACAACGCACGCACTTAAAAAGACGCTTTCTGATTAAGCTGCGTAAACTGGGAATCCAAAATTGGCGTCTGATCAAGGATTGCACAACTTGTGGAGCACCATGGGGAGATAGAATATGGAAGTGATCAACAATAATGACTGTCACGGGGTATTAAATATTGGATGTCTGGCAGAATATTCAAGTGGGGCGTGGCGAATTCTTCCCCCTACCATGAGACATTCGGAGGATGAAACGAAAGAAGATAAATTTTTGAGGGGACCCAAATAAACCTTGTTACTTTTAAGAATCTTAAATTCTTCAGGAAAATAAAAGTTTTGGGTCAACTTTATGATACGTGATAAGGCTGCATCCAATTCTTTAACTGTAAGAGATCCAAGTAGACGCTCAGACTTCGTCCTAAAACAGTTATCACGAAAACGAAGCATGTACACTGTTACACGCTTCAAACGAGTGAAAGAAGAAAATTTCGCAATAAATTGCATTGCTTCTTCATTTAGAATTTTAGAGTGAGCAATGAGAGAAGTGATTGGTTTCGATTCTGGCCACGTACAATGCGGTTCAAACAAAAATAAGGGACCATGAAACCAAAAGTCATAAGTTTTCATGACCTGGGAACGTAATAAACCTCGAGTGGCGAGGTCTGCAGGATTATGATGAGTTGGGACGTAACCCCAACTTGGAGAAAATGGTGACTGAATTATGTCTGATATTCGGTTGGCAACAAACGTTTTCAGCTGATGAGGGGGNTTGGTAACAAACGTTTTCAGCTGATGCGGGGGGGGTTGAATCCAAGCAAGAACAGTGGTGGAATCCGTAAAACAATGGATAGAATTAATTTTTAGACGATCGATAAGAAAATGTACACTTTGAAGTAACTTGACTAGTAAATGTGCAGCCACGAGTTTGAGCCTTGGTATGCTAAGAACCATCAGAGGTGCAACCTTACTCTTAGCACGTAACAAGTTGCATTTAATTTTACCATCAGGAGTTACAACACGAAGATAAAGAAGGGCACTGAATGCTTGATGACTAGCATCAGAAAAAGCTACAAGTTCATAACGACTACCCACACAGTCAGCTATGTAACGAGGGATGTGAAGATTATTAAGCAAAGGCAGTTCGGAAGTGAACGCTAACCATTGCTTCTGAACCGGCTCGGGTAGTGGTGTGTCCCAATCAATTTTTAAAAGCCATAATCGTTGAATCATAATTTTGATAAAAATGACTAGATGGGTGATATAACCATTTACATCATAGATTGAGGCGGCGTGGGAGAGTAAACTACGTTTTGTAATATGATCGTGTTTAACGTTGATGGAATAACAAAAACTGTCTGAATCCACCTGCCAGCAAAGAACAAGAATTTTGATGGAGTCTGAAGAATCAAATTTTAGCGATTTTTCCCGGTCTTCGGGGGAAATATCATCGAGCACCAGAGGAGAAGAACTAGAAAATTTCTTTTAAGTGAAACCTCCAGATTTTAAAAGTTCAACCAACTCAACCCGAAGCTCCCTGGCGGCTTCAGGAGTTTCCGCACCTGTGACGATACCATCAACGTAGCAGCCATCGAGAAGAACCCGAGAAGCTCGAGGGAAACGAAGTTTCTCACCTTCAGCCAGAGTTTTTAAACATTTCTGAGCTAAATAACTAGCTGGGCCAAATCCAAAAGTAAGACGTTTTAATTCCCACTCCTGTACCGGATGTGATGAATCAAAACACCAGAAAATATGCTGAAAGCAACGATCATTTGGATTTAAAAGAATAGCTCTGTACATTTAACGAATGTCGGCGCATAACGACACAGCGTGCATACGATAAAGTAAAATAATGTCCCCAACATCCTGCTGTAACTTGGGATCGATAAGGAAAGAATTATTGAGGGTTTGATTGGTATCGCTAAGTTGAGAAGCATTGAAAACAATACGAAGAGGGTGCGATGTGCTGTTTTTCACTACGGCGTGATGGGGCAGTACATAAGAAGATTGGGTGGATGCTAATTCCATTTGATCTTCATTAATATAACCCTGAATGTCAGAATGATAAAGGGCCTTTATGGGAGGATCTTTCGATAATCTCTTTTCGAGACTTAGGAGGCGATGAAGCGCTATCTTTCTAGTGCTTCCCAAATTGGGTGGCGATTGATCTTTAAAAGGTAAAGATGCAACAAATCTGCCCTGAGGGTCTCAATAATGGGTCTTTGAAAAATGAGACTCACAGAGAATATCCTCAGGGTTATTAGGTTTTGGTGACGATATTTCCTCTACTTTCCAAAATTTCCTTATTGTGCTATGGAGCGAATCTTCTTCCCGGCTAAGTGTGAAGAGCGATGATTAAGTTGAGAAAGTATTTGGGGGGTGCTCAATCTCACCAATAAGGACATATCCGAAAATAGTGGAGAGACACGCAGGAAAACCAGGAAATATTATTTTTTCCGGTTGGATAATATCTGCAAAATGGGCAGCACCTAATAAAACATCGACCTTGAAGATTTTTCAAAAATCGAATAGTTGGCAAGCGGAATATTTTTAAACTTTTCTGCTATGTCAACAGAAACGGGTTGACAGGGGATCTCAGCAGATATGGTGGGTAGAACGATGGCTGAGACATCAAGATTTTTGTCACTGGAATAAGAGGAAATTTTCAGATGGACTTTGCCCCTAGCTGACAGTAGTTTCGAATTGCCAATACCGGCAACATCCAAGTGGCAGCTAGTTTTTGTGAGACGTAACGCATAGAATCGATTGGAGGTGAAGTGGACGTAGGAACCGAAGAAGCACCAGCCGATTTAGAAGAGGGGGAGGAGAAGGTGCTGGTTTTCTTAGAATTCGCTACGGGGCGCACTTCGGACGATGACGATGAAGAATCACGATTGTAATCGTGAATCAACGTGTGGTGGGAACGTTGACTGCAAACTCTACAGGAGTATTTGGAAGTACACTGCTTGATGCTATGGGGGCCAAAACAAGCGAAACAAAGCTGTAATTTTTTGATTAAATTACGCTTCTCAAGTAAACTTAATTTCAAAAATGTATCACATGATGATAATTTATGAGAAACACTACTACAATGTTTACACGATGAAGTTGGGGAAGTAAAATTATTTTTATCATTATTACCTGAATGATGTGGAATATCACTGGTTGCCATGAAAGATGATTTGGTAGTGTTTTTATTTGTTGGCTTTGATTGACGATCAGACATAATGTCTAACACAGATAATCTACGCTTGATAAACGTAACCAGCTGATCTAGAGTTGGAATACTTCTAGCACCGACTAGCTCGTTTTCGAAAAGTTTGCGGGTTTCGATGGGGAGAGATTTTAACGCCATGTGAGAGATAATGAAATCAGAAAGGCTGGGCAGATTCAAATCGATAAGGTCTTTGGCATTGACATGGAAGGTGTCTAAAAAGTGTTTCAATTGAGGAAGATTTGTGAAGAAATATTTTGTTAAGATAGTGGGTAGCCACTAAAAGCTCGTTGGAATACTCTTCACACAATTTCTGATAGGCAAATTCGTAATTATCTTCGTGAAATTCAATAGTTTGAATGGCGCTGAAAGCTTGGCCCTGAAGAAGACTTCTTAAATACAAATATTTTTCGATGGGGGCTAGCCTAGAATTGTGGATCAATGTGTCGAAAATACTTTTAAAACTAGGAAACTTGGAAATATCACCTGAAAAGGGTTCGATGCTAATTTTGGGGATTCGAGCTTTAGGGCCTTCATGAGATGAAGATGCATGGGACGATTGGGCTGACGAGGACAAAATGGGCGAAAGTTTATTTTGTTTCGTCTTTATCCGAAAATATAACTCCTCACAGGCTTGATTTTCAGGGTTAACTGAGGTTTGTGATTCTGGGGGTGCAAAGGAGTTAAGGGTGATGAGTTCATCCTGAGCGCTTTCAAAAGCACTAAAAGTAATATCAGCTCGCGAGGCTCGAGCAAGAAATTCATCACGGCGGGTGTCAATTTGACGCAATAGATCGTGGGTGCATGTGAGACTAGCGAAATGCTTTTCGCGGAGCTGTCGGTACTTGCTAATCTTTTGATCAAGAGAAGAGGAAGATCTTTGGGAGGCACCCTTACTAGCAGTGGAATCTTGGGGGTCAGACATAACGATAACTGATAAATGTAAATAAGAAAGAAGGTAATTACTTCAATTAATTAATGAAGCTCAAAATGATTCGGCGATAAACCTTTTTAACAATACAATTTGAAAATTACAATGGTAGACCTGTATGCTCAAAATAAATATTTACAATCAACAAATGAATGAATCTCAACTATAGAGAATACACATAAAGCGTAGAGAATAAATATCAATCATAGAGAAAGATAATTTAGGTACACAGGTAACTAACAAAGATAAGATGAGATAGGTATTAGGAAAGTAGGTACACGCTCAATGTGATGTTACATTTACCTGACCTTTTATCAAAATTGTATTAATGTAGGTAATTAGAAAAGGTGACAATGAATGAAATAAATTTTATTTCATAAGATAAGAGAACCAAATTTATATGGGCTCACGCAAGTTCGATGAATCTTTGAATTAAAGACAAAAGGAGGGGAAGTGAATTTTGGACATGTGTGATAATAGTAAATAAGTTCGAGCTGATAATGATGGATGATAATCAAAGAAAATAGATAATAACGGGAAGGAAGATAAAAGAAAGGTGAAAGGCAATGGAAGAGATGCCGTGCGCAAGATAGATGCGCAGACGCAACTTTGCTTGGAATTGAACTTATTTAAATGGCGGTTGCGTAATAATTAAAAATAATTAATTTTTAATTATTTTTTAAAATTAAAAAAAAATGATTTTTAGGGACTGCGATTTAAGGACTAGTATCGATCCGGCCCGAAGGACCAATGGTTAAGGTGGGGTGGGGGGTCGCTCATTAATTTCCCGAAGGAAATGAACGTAGGATGTAGGAGGCCTAGGATAGCCTGGACGATAGGACAAAAGATATGGTGAACAAACCACAACCACGCTAAAATAAAAAAAAAGTGGAACGATAAAAGTCTTACCTTACTTTTCGCGGATGTAACTTCTCGGAGATGTCGGACGAATCAGGGCCCTGGCGATGGATGGCGATTTCTTCGATGTTTTCACCCGCGTTTTTGAAAGATAAGACTAATTAGAAAAAAGGTCAATTTGGTTTTACACGTTTGCTCACTTGAAAGGTTAGATAGGAACTGACTAAGAGAGGGGAAATAAAATTTGGGTAAGAGGATAATCAGTAGGTGGAGAGGAACTGATCAAAGGGGATTACCCGATAGGTATCAAATTCTGAACAGACGGTGTTTGAGTTCGGTCAATCAGCAGAATCATACATGAGAGTGATGTCAAAGCTTTAGCTTTACATGGCACCAAATTATATTCCGGTGGTATTGATAGTTACTTGGCGTTGAGTTACTACCCACCAAAAACATTGATTAAATATCCTTGTACGTTCAGTCAGGTGAGTCAATTATTGCCGATCTCGCGGCGAGCATCAGCACAAGAACGGTGTTTGGGTTCGGTCAATCAGCAGAATCATACATGAGAGTTATGTCAAAGCTTTAGCTTTACATGGCGCCAAATTATATTCCGGCGGTATTGATAGTTACTTGGCGTTGAGTTACTACCCACCAAAAACATTGATTAAATATCCTTGTACGTTCAGTCAGGTGAGTCAATTATTGTCGATCTCGCGGCGAGCATCAGCACAAGAACGGTGTTTGGGTTCGGTCAGTCAGCAGAATCATACATGAGAGTGATGTCAAAGCTTTAGCTTTACATGGCGCCAAATTATATTCCGCCGTTATTGATAGTTACTTGGCGCTGAGTTACTACCCACCAAAAACATTGATTAAATATTCGTGTACGTTCAGTCAGGTGAGTAGAAAATGCTACGAGGGCAGATCTGTGTTAGGATTGAAGACAAATGCTAACACATTTTTACAGAGAAAACCTCTTTGGACTACACATTTATCTCCATATTCCTACCACTTTTTTTTTACCTAATTTGTTAACGTCTCTTTAACATCTATTGGTCATTCCAGCAGGGCTGTAGACAGAAAATTCGGGACGAGGGGAGGGGGAAATAACGGGCCCCTCTCTTATACTTTCATCTAAAATCACGGTATGGGCAGTAATAAAAGTAAAAGTAGGCAATTCACTTAGTTGATGTGAAAAGACGTGTACGCTTCTTCTTGGCAACACAATTCGATGATCAGATGTTAATGTTTACGAAATATACCAATATTTATGATTGCTGTACAAGCTGAAAGGTCGCACTATATTGTAAAATCATTGTCCTGCAATAGCCATTGTCCCATATAAGCCCACTATCGTTAAACTTCTGATTTTGGGTGTTTTAATTTTTTTCAAAACTTTTAAGTTGATTTATTTATTATTCAGAAAAAAAACTTTTAAAAAAACATAAATTTTCTCACCGGGCCTCTTAGAAAATCCCGGGCTTGGGGGGTATTCCCCCCCCCTCGTCGGGCCTGCATTCCAGACGGATGTTTTACTCTCCATTTGCTGGAAACTTACATTCCAAGTAGCCGCATTGACCTCACCGAGTCTGGGTTAGCCGGAAAAATAGCCAGTATCAGAAGGGTGCAAACATATGTAGACACTCTAGGTAAAACTTTGCTGGACGTTTTATGTTTCAGCGTACCCCTGTGAGTGTCTCGAAGGACACCAATATGGTAATGTTGCAGTACACATCTCGTCTGGAACTTTGGACACTGGGCGCTTCTCAACGTGATATTGACGAGATGAGTTCACCAGAAGTAGGCGTTCAACTTAAAACTTATCCTAAAATGGTGCTCAAAATGAACGCTTTGAACAATGCGTACGTTAGGTGCAGCGCCTTGTCGAACAATGGCAAATTTGTAGTCTATTCAACTGAGAGTACAATTCGGCTACACGCACTGGATCTGGTGAGTGATAAGGTTGTGTCAAACAATGGCAAATTTGTAGTCTATTCAACTGAGAGTNGTATGTTTTTGAGTACAATTCCTTGTACGCTGAGAAGCATACCTCGTGCTTTCTAGTCGGGGATAAAAAGAAGTGTTGTATTTGTTATATTTCCCCAAAGATAAAAATAAAAAGACTCGTTAAACCAGTAAACCATGAGCAGGGGGACTGCTTTTTACGCATGATTTCTCTAAGTGTAAAAGCGCATCATGGACATTAGCCAAAAAAAAAAAAAAAAAACTATTTTTCCCCATGCATTCTTCTTACCAGACTAGTAGGTTTAGCGCCGCTTTTGGGCGTAAATGTTACATCTAGTGTTGTTTTTATCCTTGAATGGGAATTCTTATTGAAATCTCACCAATGGGCTGTTCTATAATATTCATTGTGTGTTCATCGCTCAATGTAAAAGCAAATGGGAGTTATAATACCGGTATTTCATAAGAATGGACATAATTCGAAGACCTCTCTAGCTCTTTTTGGTATACCACTGAAGCCATTTCTATGTTTAATATATGAATTCTAATTAAAACTGTAAGGTTATATTCAACTTTGGATATGATGTTTTGGGGATATACCTATATGAAAAAAAGAATAAAAACTCATTTTCATTAAAATCTCCCTTTACCGTCAAAGCGAAGCCGCCTATAGCAGCGTTCCCATACATCGCACAGAGAAAATTTGTGAATTGAAATTGTAGGAAATTTTATGTGCCATGTTTTCATTTGAGACGTTGTTTTTCTTCAGATAAACCATTTTCGAGTTAATACAAAATACAGTTTTGGCAGCGCTTTTTGGCGTAGAATGACCGCCTAAAATTCCCCTCTTAGTTTAAGAGGTGGAAAATTCTCTTTTATAATCTCCCTACCGTACCTAACAACCCGTTAAAAAAAATCACATATCGGCTTTAATGGAGGATGAATTCCTTTCCTTAATGTGCGATATGTTACATGTATTAAATAAGTAAAATCTCATTTCGACAGCTCTTTGTCTTTTTTGAACCTGCCACAAAAACGTTTCCTATAATTGATATATGAATTCGGTGTAAAATTAAAATATCTATAACTTTTATTGTGGTGTCTATGCGGTATTGAGGCTTTGTTTAGGAAATAAAAAGGTTAAAATGTTTATAAAAGAAGCGGCATTTTCCGCCAAAACGGCGCCGCCTATAGGAGCACTCCTATACATCGTACTAGAAAAATGTCTGAATTGAAATTGCAGGAAATTTAATTGGCGGTTAAATAAATCGCTACAACTGTTCGCCTAAAATGCACAGGAAGCGAGTAATTGAGGGAACCCTGAAAAAAGCGGCTTTTTAAGCGGCTTTTTCAAGATAACGGAGAACGCACAAGGGTTGGGAGGTCGAAAACTTAGATTTTTAAAGAGGGGGGGGGAGGTCCATACTTTCGAGATTTCCCCAATTATTGCATTCAAACACCCTTTTTTTGTCTCTGAATACCAGGCTATATTATCTCATTCAAATTGTGTACATATATTTAAACTAAATGATAATAATTCAACTGGTCTCGCGCCCGCATTGGCTTGCCTTCACGACCCCCCAAGGGGGGTGCGCCACCGGTTTGGGAAATTGTGCTGTAAAGGAACTTCCATCTACAACCAACATGTTTTAAATTTTATTTGAGAAGATATAGATAGGTATGTAGGTACCAATCTCTCCGAGCCGTGTGGATTCATGGAAGAGATAATTTATCAATGTGGCATCCACAGAATCTGCGTACGTTTGTTGTCGCGGTTTGGAGAGATTTTAAGTTTTGAGGCGATAATTTTTTTTTTACATTTAACCATGTCCGACATTCTTTTATAATCTACAAACAAGATGATGTTGCACAATGCTTACTCGATAACGTTCGACATTTCAAAAATCGCAAGGTGTTTACCTGCATTGCCATCCAGTATCCTGAGCTCTGGAACACAATTTCTCAAACGTTCGACATTTCAAAAATCGCAGGGTGTTTACCTGCATTGCCATCCAGTGTCCTGAGCTCTGGAATATAGTTTCTCAAACGTTCGACATTTCAAAAATCGCAAGGTGTTTACCTGCATTGCCATCCAGTGTCCTGAGCTCTGGAACATATTTTCTCAAACGTTCGACATTTCAAAAATCGCAAGGTGTTTACCTGCATTGCCATCCAGTGTCCTGAGCTCTGGAACATAATTTCTCAAACGTTCGACATTTCAAAAATCGCAGGTTGTTTACCTGCATTGCCATCCAGTGTCCTGAGCTCTGGAACATAGTTTCTCAAACGTTCGACATTTCAAAAATCGCAGGGTGTTTACCTGCATTGCGATCCAGTATCCTGAGCTCTGGACGCCATGTTTCTCGAAGGTTTGCTTCATAAAAGAACTGTGCAATTGAATCCTGACTGCGTTATTTATCCAGCGTCTTTAGAGCTGCTCTGACTAGGGTTGTTGCGATATTGGTCTTTATTTGATATCCGATATAGTGATATTATCGCAAAGGAAATATCGATATCGGCAATATCAAAAGATATCGGTTGGGATTCCAGTTTAAAAAGTTATGATGTGAGAATTGAAGCTTAATTTAAACTTTGCTAGCTTAATTTACTCTACGGATTATGATTACTTAAAAGCCATCAAATGGACAGAATAGAATAATTTCCAGAATCCTCTGATAAGAAGAACTCCAATAAAAACAAACTAAAGATAAAAACAATAACAGAGAGCTGCTAGGATGACCATTGAATAAAATAGAGGAGGAAGTGTCAATACACTTTATACAACACAAAGGATCTGATATGCTCTAAGACCCTTCCTATGACATTCTGAACAATATAAAAACAATAACAAAGAGCTGCTAGGGATGACCATTGAATAAAATAGAGGAGGAAGTGTCAATCCACTTTATACAACACAAAGGATCTGATATGCTCTAGGACCCTTCCCTGTGATATTCTGATTCGATATCGATATTGACAATTTTCTTCCGATATCCGATATTATCGATATAGGTAAATATCGGAAATATCGAAAGAAAATATCGATAATATCACAACATCCCTAGCTCTGACAATTGCAATATTATTCACAGAACGTCTCGAAGGAGGTTTCACGTTCGATTCCCGGGCGGGTCGAAAATTTGAAAAAGTTTTTTTTTTCGAGTTTTCTACTTGGTCTCGTTGTGTTTGGGAGACAATTGAGGACAATTGAGTAGTATGGTAGCATTATACGGTAAAAATTGCATTGTGTAGCTTAGCCTTAGTGATACTGGAGTGAATGTTGAAAATACATTGTACCTTGTAATGCTATGATACCCACAAACATCGTGACATAATAACACTAAGAAATATACATTTACATTTTACATATTATTCAAAGAGTAACTCTGTTCATACAGCCGGTAGTACAGCTGTACAAGACACACTTTGTAAAGGTTGCTCTAGCTGTGGATCTCTAGCAAAGTTAATATTCTAGAGCTCCCCGCTTCCAGCAACAGCTGTTTATCCCATGATGTCTATATTCTACAGCCAAGCTGTAGAATATAGACATCATGGTATATTCAACGTACCTCGCGAAATTCATGAACCTTTCTAGAAAATAATCAACTGTTTAAATTTTCAATGTTCCGATGCGAGGAAGCAAGATTGTTTGGACTACAACAGGTTCGTATCTCGAGATAATGTGCTTGCTGTTTGGTGCGCAGACGTAAGAGAGAGAGAGAGAGAGAGAATCTCCTAGTGTGGCGTTAGGGTAAAGGGAGTCGCAGAACATGGTTGGCCTCTCGCAACAATGGACCAGAGAGTCAAATCATGCCAGGGGAGGGGAATATAGGAGACGTAGAATATGGTTGGCCTCTCGCAACAATGGACCAGAGAGTCAAATCATGCCAGGATAGGGGGATATAGGAGACGTAGAACATGGTTGGCCTCTCGCAACAATGGATCAGAGAGTCAAGTCATGCCAGGATAGGGGGATATAGGAGACGTAGAACATGGTTNCTAAGTAACTACGTCTCATCTCATTATTTTCTTCATTTTTTAGGACGATGACAAGCCTCAACTAAGTAACTACGTCTCATCTCATTATTTTCTTCATTTTTTAGGACGATGACAAGCCTCAACTAAGTAACTACGTCTCATCTCATTATTTTCTTCATTTTTTAGGACGATGACAAGCCTCAACTAAGTAACTACGTCTCATCTCATTATTTTCTTCATTTTTTAGGACGATGACAAGCCTCAACTAAGTAACTACGTCTCATCTCATTATTTTCTTCATTTTTTAGGACGATGACAAGCCTCAACTAAGTAACTACGTCTCATCTCATTATTTTCTTCATTTTTTAGGACGATGACAAGCCTCAACTAAGTAACTACGTCTCATCTCATTATTTTCTTCATTTTTTAGGACGATGACAAGCCTCAACTAAGTAACTACGTCTCATCTCATTATTTTCTTCATTTTTTAGGACGATGACAAGCCTCAACTAAGTAACTACGTCTCATCTCATTATTTTCTTCATTTTTTAGGACGATGACAAGCCTCAACTAAGTAACTACGTCTCATCTCATTATTTTCTTCATTTTTTAGGACGATGACAAGCCTCAACTAAGTAAAATCAAAACTCTTCCCACCGAACTTCTCACTTGTTGTTTGCATTTACAATTCTCGTCGGATTCCAATCTTCTCCTGGCTGTCACATTGAACGGTCCTATCCTCGTCCTAACACTAGACCTTCTGGAGTTGAAGTATAAATTGGACCCGTACAAGTGCAATCTGATGTCTGACATTATCTCGCTGGTAGCGTTGTCTGATTGTAAACAATTCCTAGTGGCTGCTGATCGCTCGAGTCATATTGTAGTGTGGAAAGATGGCCAGGTAAGCCAAGTACATCAGAAGAGTATTTTGCATGGTATTATATATATCCCAAATAAAACCACCTGATGGTGTGACCAATTTTTGAGGGGCGGGTCCCATGTAGCCCCTAGCAGGTCCAACTTTTGTTTTTAAATACGAACCCCCATCTTGTGATACATTTTCAGAAAGGATTTTTTTTTTTTTTGTGTGTAATATAAAATAGCCGATGAAGGCATTTTATTATAATTGCAATCTAGATACTTAAATCTAATGAACAATATTATTCTAACGAAATATTAAAAATAAGAAAAAATAAACAGTTTATGTACATAACATAAACAGACTCGTCTTATGAAGGTGGTTGCAATTTGGTGCACCTAGGGATGGAGCTCTATGTGAGCTCGTGAGGTTTTCTTCTTTTTAAACGTCTATATAGGTTGTCAACCTCGAGGAGATGGACGGCCTCAGGATTGACATGACCTCGGAGCCTTTCTTGGTGGGAAGAGGCATTATTTTTTTAATAACATCTGCTACTAGTTCTACATTTAAATCGCGATGTAGGTCTTCGTTTCGAATGTACTAAGGCGCATTGACGATAGTTCTCAAAACGGAAAGATAATAGAATTAGAAGTACTTTGGCAAAAAAATTTACACGTCTACCGTGTTTGGTTTCAAAATGGCGGCCATTTGAAATTTTCAAGATATGACTTCCAAGAGTGTGTAAAACGGCGAATTATTTTCAATGGAATATCGAATGATTGCATAGGACACCAATGTCTAGGAACCTGTTTTTTTAGACATAATTCACCTAGTTTGAGACATTCTTGGAAGTCATGTCTTGGAAATTTGAAATGGCCGCCATTTTGAAACCAAACACGCTAGACGTGTGAATTTTTTTGCAAAGTACTTCTAATTTTATTGTCTCTCTGAAAATGTATCACAAGATGTTGTTTTGTATTTAATGTAGCCTTGTCTGATTGTAAACAATTTCTAGTGGCTGCTGATCGCTCGGATCATATTGTAGTGTGGAAAGATGGTCAGTTAAGCCAAGTACATCAGAAAAGTATCGTACGATTACTTCAAGTCCATGATGGATTGAAGATTGCACCAGTGGGGTGTCCGCGGGGATTTTATGAAAATCTCGAGTTAAGGCCAGGCGGACCCCAAATATAAAATCCCACCTCTTACAGTTTAACATAGTGGCCGTGGTAAACGCGAGGTGGAAAGAAAAAAAAAAAATATGAATTTTTGACAATTTTTGGGGTGCTCGAAAAAGGCGTTTCCATTGACGGACAAAAGTAAGATAAAAGTTAAACAGGCGTCTCCGTGGCAGAGTGCGTATCACACTCGGCTTGCACCACGGAGGTTCCGGGTTCGATTCCCGGACGGGTCGAAAATTTGAAAAAGGTTTTTTCGAATTTTCTATTTGGTCTGGTTGTGTTTGGGGGTAACTCAGTCTCCTGAGGACAATTGAGTAGCTATGGTAATAGCGCCAAGTGGTGGCATTATAAGGAAATTGTTAAAGTGTAGCTTTAGGCTTAGTGATATTGGAGTGATTGTTGAAAATACCTTGTAATGCTATGATGCCCACACACATTGTGACATAATAACACAAGGAAATATACATTTACATAAAAGTTAAACTTGATCTATTGCACGTGCGAACGACGAATAGGAAAAAAATAAAAATAATAAATTAAGTTTAGTTAAAAAGGGTCAGAATTGAAAGTGAAGATACCTACAAAGGTTTAGCGTATATATAGCACGGTGGTTTTGTTTTTCTTGGCGTTGCAAAACTGGCGTTTTGCTTGATTGACAACCACACTGCATACCAAATTTTCATACGCTTAACATCTGCCGTTTTCTTTTTAAGAATCAGACAGATTGAGGACTTCAGACACTAGTCTGTCTAATAGGACCTTTATTTTAAATATTGGTGATTTTTTGGTGGTGTGACTGTTATGTCTTCCTAAAGTTGCTTTCCCACTGCACGCAACATTTTGTTGCGAAACGTTTCATGCTCCGCTGTTTCTACAGAATCAAATGAGATCAAATCCCACTGACTGCAACATTGCCTCGCAACGTTGCGAAACAAAAGGGCGATGCTGCCCTGCCGAGAACCTCGCAACATTTTGGTTGCAACATTTCGAGGTGACTGTGTGTTAATTTATTAAAAAAAATAAAATATTCAAGTTTTATTTCGATTATTGAAGACGTTTTGGAATTATTATTTTAAATACCATGCTAATATTACCATATTTCTTCAGTTAATTTATAGAGTAGCCAGCTTATATGGCACCTTGAATACACCAGTGCCCGTTCTATCACTGAAGTTAAGCAACGTACGGCGAGGTTGTTCCATGTGGGTGTCCACGTTGGTTTTGCGCCCTCGTGATGCTGGCTATTTTCCGGCCCAACCCAGGCTGGGTGAAGTCAAGTTTGTCAAATTTGTCTACGGTCATTGGGCAATAATTCTTGAATTTTTCTGAATATTTTCTTAGTTCACATATGAAAAGAGAAATATTTCTTTTTTCATTAATTGGATGAACCCAAAATCTTCGTTCTTGACTGTCTTTATCCAGAAACTCCAAAAAGCGCCACATCATAAATACCACTTCTGTTTCTTCATTCATTGCGTTAGACAAATTAAAATATTTTATTAAAAAAGACAATGCGTCCATCTTTATTGAAAAACTTTTAAGAGCTGACACGGAATTTGTTGCAGTGTTTTTCAAAAGAAAATATACTGTCGCAACATTTTGTTGCAACATGTTGCCTGCAGTGGGAAAGCAGCTTAAGCTTTCATCGAAGGCATCATTCACCAACTGAATTATATTTGTTCGCAGCATCTCGCATCTTTACCCCGATATAAAAAACCACCCACCGCCCTCGGCATCCATCCTCAACTAAATCTTCTCATCGTTGTGTACGCAGATCATAAAATCGTAGAATTTGATTTAAACAAAAAAAGTTTCACGCCATTCTCACGAAAACTGGATTCCAATCATCCAAAGGAGTGGCTCCAACGGAATGTGCCCGTCCTCAAAGTCACGTTTGATCCAAGAGATTCCAACGTGTTGTATCTGATTGACGATTCAGCTATTTGCGTGATAAATAAAAATAAGGTAAGAGCATCGAACGATGTTGTCCTCACCAGGATTGGGTCTACATCCAGGGCGGATTAACTTCTCGCGAGGTTTTTTGGCGTTTTTACAGCGGGAGTTGTTAAAAATGCCTACGTTTTTTTTCGGTGCATATCAATGCATATCTTTCTGGGTGGAGCCAACCGAACGCATACTACGTGAATATAAAAATATGTTTTATGGAAAAAAAGGGAGTACGTGAAAAATTTCTCTACTAAACTCCTCCACAAAACACGGTTCTTGACCATGGTTCCCCATCCAGTTGTTGTTGTTGTTGTTAACGTTTACAACATCAAATCCATATCACTGTGTCCAGACCAAGGAAGACAGCCACTTCAATAGGCCTCGTCCACAGGCATATAGGTTCCAGATTGGTGAGATTGGCCGGACAGTTGAACGGGTGACAAACATCATGGACTGAGCTTCTGCATAAGGGCATAGGTCGTCGAGAGAAGAGTCAAGTCTGGCCATGTAATTTTTAAGTAGACGACACCATCCAGAACGAAGTTGGGCCACCCTGGCCCAATTTTAGACCACCCTGGTCCTGGTCGACCTCGGCAGTAGCTCTTTTGACTCATCAATATCCGGAGACTGGTTAGTGCCGAGAACACGATTGGGGGCATATTCCTGAGTTATGCGGCACACCTGGATGACCTGTGTGCCGCACACACATGACCTGTGTGTGCGGCACACAGGTCATCCAGGACTTAGTGCAGCCATCTAAGGCGGGGTCTTCCTCTTCTTCGGGTTGCGTATCTTGGCGGGGTTTTTTTCAGTCCGTTTTTTTCCGAGGCCTTTCGTTGAGGTTTCGTAACAGTTTTTTTTTTTTACGAGGTGGGTTGTTAGCCGAACGCTCAACCGCCAAAACCTTGGAGGACCGGTTTCGGGATGTCTGGATTCAGCCTCCTAACCAGTACCGAGTCTACCGAATAGGGGTTTTCCGTTTGCCCCCCCGAGGAAGTGCCAGGATCAACCTGCGTTCTCCTTCACTTTCGTGTCACTGGAACTGGCAGTCTACACTTCCACTACTGAACAGAGATGACTCTGTCAGGATACTAACCAATACAGCAAACAAGTTTTTAGCGAATGGAGAGTGAAGCCCCCGTCTCGAAAGAAAAATAGATGTTAAAAAGAGTTAATAGTTGCAGTTTCAGTGTACATCTGGCTACCATTCAACGCGATGATTCAACTACGGGTCAGGTACTTCGGGGGTGTTTGAAACAAAAGACTTTTATGAAGAGAAAATTAAAAGGGTGCATTTGTTTTGACATCTCTGGCTTTGTGAGTTGAACGACCTTTTTGCTCCCGTCCTAAGTATTGTTTTGTCCGATTATGTCGCCTGGAAAAGGTCATTGCTCTTATTAAGAGCTGCTGCCTTTATTCTGGTATGTGAACGACCTCTTGAAATGCCTAACTCGTTGTTTTCTTTTTCAACTCTATTTGAAATCATCAAAGTAGTAATCTTCAAACGATATACACATACAGGGTGTCCCAAAAGCCCGAGACCACCTGAATATCTTTTGAACGGCTTAATGTGGAGTTTTGAAATTTTTCATGGTATTATATCCCAAATTAAACCACCTAATGGTGTGACCAATTTTTCAGGGGCAGGTCCCATGTGGCTCCTAGGGGGTCCAACTTTTTTTTTAAATACAGACCCCCATCTTGTGATACATTTTCAGAAAGACAATAGAATTAGAAGTACTTTGCAAAAAAAATTTACACGTCTAGCGTGTTTGGTTTCAAAATGGCGGCCATTTGATTTCCAAGATATGACTTCCAAGAGTGTGTAAAACTAGGCGAATTATTTGCAATGGGATATTGAATGATTGCATAGGACACCAATGTCGAGGAACCCGTTTTTTTAGAAATAATTCGCCTAGTTTAAGACACTTCGCCTACTTTTAGAAATAATACCTCTAGTTTTAGACACTCTTGGAAATTTCGAATGACCGCCATTTTGAAACCAATCACGCTAGACGTGTGAATTTTTTTTATGGTACTTCCAATTTTATTGCCTTTCTGAAAATGTATCACAAGAGGGGGGTTTGTATTTAAAAAAAAAAGTTGGACCCCCTAGGAGCCACATGGGACCTGCCTCTGAAAAATTGGTCAAACCATCAGGTGGTCTAATTTGGGATATAATATCATGCAAAATTTCAAAACTCCACATAAAGCCGTTCAAAAAATATTCAGGTGGTCCCGGACTTTTGGGACACGCAGTATACAGAGGGTAACAGGTTGTTGTGCCCAACGGTATAGGTGTTATAGGATGAACAAAAACTAAAATCTTGTATTGATTTCTGCTTTGAGCTTTTGTTGCAAAGTTACAAGGTGTTTTGTGTTATTTTTTAATCGGTCATATCTCCCTTCTCACTGCTCTAATTTCGAAAAACCCAAATGATTTGGAGGGCCTAGAATAAATTTGGAGAGCCCAGAATAACTCTATTTTTTTCTTTATCAGAGAGTGAGAGTATCAAAGGGTTAAGATGCTATTTGTTCTCATAGGGTGCAATGCAAAAGGTCTATATCTTAGCAATGCATAGTGTAAACTCTATTTTTTTCTTTATCAGAGAGTGAGAGTATCAAAGGGTTAAGATGCTATTTGTTCTCATAGGATGCAATGCAAAAGGTCTATATCTTATCAATGCATAGTGTAAACTCTATTTTTTCTTTATCAGAGAGTGAGAGTATCAGAGGGTTAAGATGCTATTTGTTCTCATAGGGTACAATGCAAAAGGTCTATATCTTATCAATGCATAGTGTAAACTCTATTTTTTTCTTTATCAGAGAGTGAGAGTATCAAAGAGTTAAGATGCTATTTGTTCTCATAGGGTGCAATGCAAAAGGTTTATATCTTATCAATGCATAGTGTAACCTTTATTTTTTTCTTTATCAGAGAGTGCCAGTATCAAAGGGTTAAGATGCTATTTGTTCTCATAGGGTGCAATGCAAAAGGTCTATATCTTATCAATGCATAGTGTAACCTTTATTTTTTTCTTTATCCCTCATTTTATTCTGAAGAGAACGAACCTTTGTTCTTTTGAAGTGAAGGAGAGAGAGCGTAGGGCATGTCTTGCCCCCCCCCCCAACCTCTCTCGTGTAATGTAGGTACATATATTTATAATAATTATTCCCTTATTTTATTTTTCTCGATAGATTTTGTTCTCTCTTAGATAGAAAAAAAAATAAAGAAAGATTTGTGTTAAATAATTTTGTATACTAGCCAGCGTCTCGTCTATGGCACGTTTAATACACCAGTTCCCTGTAGATCACTGAAGTTAAGCAACGTCCAGCGAGGTTGTACCATGTGGGTGACCGCGTGGGTTCGCGCCCTCGTGATGCTGGCTTTTTTCCGGCCCAACCCAGGCTGTGTGAGGTCAATGTGGGTGGCTGGTTTGCAATTTTCCAGCGAATGGAGGGTAAAAGCCTCGCCTTGAATGACCAGTAGATGTTAACAATTTAAAAAAAATCATCACTACACTAGTCTTGCACTCGCTAGACCCGGGTACGAATCCTGGCGGGGGCAAAAATTTGCGACTGTGGTTTGCATGTTCCTCTCATCCCCGTGAGGTCAATGAGTAGCTATGGAGATAAATGCGCATAGCAATTCAGTGCCCAGTGCTGTAGGTAAAAAAGAAAAATTCAAAGTAATTGGAAAATCCTACAATGCCGCAGTGAGCACCAAAGTTGTGACATAATTACTCAAAGAAACATTTTCCTACCCCGCCGGGGATTTAACCCGGGCAGCCCTATCGAGAGCGGGGTGGGAATGGGGGAATCCCCCCGGGCCTGGGTTTTTTTGGAGGAGCACGAAATTCCAAGGTGCTAAAAAAAAATTTTAAAGCTTTCACCACCTCGATTATCTAGTTTATACTGTTTAAAACTTGATTTATTTGATTCATTGATCATGATTTGTTATTAATAGAAGTAATTTAACATCATTAGTTTTACTTATATTTAATGTTTAGGTTATTGCTTATGACAATTCATGCATTATTGTTATAGGGGCCGGTAACTGTTCAGTCCCGGGCCCGGATTTTCTCTTGGCGGCTCTGAATGCGTAATAATTTGCAATTTGCTGAGTTTTTTAAAGACTCTACGTCCTTCCTTTTTTTTAAAAAAAAAGAAAAAAGTTATGCCCCGGAACCGCTTTTGCATTACTTCATAACCATAACCGCGTTTGCATTACTTCATAACCATAACCGCTTTTGCATTACTTCATAACCATAACCGCGTTTGCATTACTTCATAACCATAACCGCGTTTGCATTACTTCATAACCATAACCGCGTTTGCATTACTTCATAACCATAACCGCGTTTGCATTACTTCATAACCATAACCGCGTTTGCATTACTTCATAACCATAACCGCGTTTGCATTACTTCATAACCATAACCGCGTTTGCATTACTTCATAACCATAACCGCGTTTGCATTACTTCATAACCATAACCGCGTTTGCATTACTTCATAACCATAACCGCGTTTGCATTACTTCATAACCATAACCGCGTTTGCATTACTTCATAACCATAACCGCGTTTGCATTACTTCATAACCATAACCGCGTTTGCATTACATCATAACCATAACCGCATTCGCTCCGATCGAGATTCGAACCCACAATCTCCGGAGCAATAGTCAATGCTCTTAACAACTCGGCCATGTCCTTCCTAACACATAAACTTCTTTATTTACACAGGCTTAGGACCGTCACCTAATGAACCACAGGCTCAGGACTGTCACCTAATGAACCACAGGTTTAGGACCGTCACCTAATGAACCACAGGCTTAGGACCGTCACCTAATGAAACACAGGCTTAGGACTGTCACATAATGAACCACAGGTTTAGGATCGTCACCTAATGAACCACAGGTTTTGGACCGTCACTTAATGAACCACAGGCTTAGGACCGTCACCTAATGAAACACAGGCTTAGGACTGTCACATAATGAAACACAGGCTTAGGACTGTCACATAATGAACCACAGGCTTTGGACCGTCACTTAATGAACCACAGGTATAGGACCTAATGGACCACAGGCTTTGGACCGTCACTTAATGAACCACAGGTTTAGGACCTAATGAACCACAGGCTTAGGACCGTCACATAATGAACCACAGGTTTAGGACCGTCACATAATGAACCACAGGTTTAGGACCGTCACCTAATGAACCACAGGCTTTGGACCGTCACTTAATGAACCACAGGTTTAGGACCGTCACCTAATGAACCACAGGCTTTGGACCGTCACTTAATGAACCACAAGTTTAGGACCTAATGAACCACGGGCTTAGGACCGTCACCTAATGAACCACAGGCTTTTGACCGTCACTTCATGAACCACAGGTTTAGGACCTAATGAACCTGGCTTCCTCCCCTCGGTGGCTACATTTCTACAATTCACAGTACTTCTAGTAATTTGGAGAGAGAGAGAGAGAGAGATGAGAGCGATCCTCCCCTTAATGTGTGTACATAATATTTACAAAGCAAAAGTACTCTGAATTGTATGCATTATCAAACATTGCATCCCTGACTGCACTTTGTTATTTAAACATGTAACTCTTATTATACACAATTGCGTTGATAGTGGCGGATACTTTTATTACCTAGGGAGGGGCATTGCATCCCTGACTGCACTTTGTTATTTAAACATGTAACTCTTATTATACACAATTGCATTGATAGTGGCGGATACTTTTATTACCTAGGGAGGGGCATTGTATCCCTGACTGCACTTTGTTATTTAAACATGTAACTCTTATTATACACAATTGCTATGTGGCGGATACTTTTATTACCTAGGGAGGGGCATTACATCCCTGACTGCACTTTGTTATTTAAACATGTAACTTATTGCACACAATTGCATTGATAGTGGCGGATCCTTTTATTACCTAGGGAGGGGCATTGCATCCCTGACTGCACTTTGTTATTTAAACATGTAACTCTTATTATACACAATTGCATTGATAGTGGCGGATACTTTTATTACCTAGGAAGGGGCATTGCATCCCTGACTGCACTTTGTTATTTAAACATGTAATTAGTGTGAATAATGTGCTGGAAAAATAGTGTGAATAATTTGAGACATAGTGTGTTGGAAAAATAGTGTGAATAATTTGAGACATAGTTTGTTGGAAAAATAGTGTGAATAATTTGAGACAGTGTGTTGGAAAAATAGTGTGAATAATGTGAAACATATTATGTTGGAAAATAGTGTGAATAATGTGCTGGAAAACTAGTGTGAATAATTTGAGACAATGTGGAACATATGATGTTGGAAAATAGTGTGAATGATTTGAGACACAGTGTGTTGGAAAAATAGTGTGAATAATGTGCTGGAAAAATAATGTGAATAATTTGAGACATAGTGTGTTGGAAAAATAGTGTGAATAATGTGCTGGAAAAATAGTGTGAATAATTTGAAACAATGTGAAACATAATATGATGTTGGAAAATAGTGTGAATGATTTGAGACATAGTGTGTTGGAAAAATAGTGTGAATAATTTGAGACATAGTGTGTTGGAAAAATAGTGTGAATAATGTGCTGGAAAATTAGTGTGAATAATGTGAAACATATTATGTTGGAAAAATAGTGTGCATATTGTGCTGGAAAAATAGTATGAATAATGTGAAACATATTATGTTGGAAAATACTGTGAATAATGTGCTGGAAAAAAAATAGTGTGAATAATGTGCTGGAAAAATAGTGTGAATAATTTGAGACATAGTGTTTTGGAAAAATAGTGTGAATAATTTGAGACATAGTTTGTTGGAAAAATAGTGTGAATAATGTGCTGGAAAATTAGTGTGAATAATGTGAAACATATTATGTTGGAAAAATAGTGTGCATATTGTGCTGGAAAAATAGTATGAATAATGTGAAACATATTATGTTGGAAAATACTGTGAATAATGTGCTGGAAAACTAGTGTGAATAATTTGAGACAATGTGAAACATATGATGTTGGAAAATAGTGTGAATGATTTGAGACATAGTGTGTTGGAAAAATAGTGTGAATAATTTGAGACATAGTGTGTTGGAAAAATAGTGTGAATAATGTGCTGGAAAAATAGTGTGAATAATTTGAGACAATGTGAAACATAATATGATGTTGGAAAATAGTGTGAATAATTTGAGACAATGTGAAACATATGATGTTGGAAAATAGTGTGAAGAATGTGCTGGAAAAATAGTGTGAAGAATGTGAAACACAGTATGTTGGAAAAATAGTGTGCACACAGTAAAGATAATGAGACAAGTATAGGATGGGTTAAAAGGTGTTTTTATTAGATCTTCATTTTTGAGGCTAGAAACCTGGGGCTTATTTTGAAATGTCCCCTGCATCATTAGAAATCGATTTAGCTATGAATGAAGGTTTTTTTACGACCATGTCCCGCCGACAAGAATACTGCCCCATGTAAAGTATGTTTAGGTTAAAATCAATCGGCCATTCCCCACTCACAGAAACACTGAGGCTAGGTTAGGTTCATACGGCCATGTAACGGCCATGTCCCGCCGACAAGAATACTGCTCCATGTAAAGTATGTTTAGGTTAAAATCAATCGGCCATTCTCCACTCACAAAAACACTGAGGCTAGGTTAGGTTCATACGGCCATGTCCCGCCGACAAGAATACTGCTCCATGTTAAGTATGATTAGTTTAAAATCAATTGGCCATTCTCCACTCACAAAAACACTGAGGCTAGGTTAGGTTTATACGGCCATGCCCCGCCGACAAGAATATTGCTCCATGTAAAGTATGGTTAGGTTATTATTTTATATTATATCGGCCATTTCCCACCCACAAAACCACTGTGGCTAGGTTACGTTCATACGGCCATGTCTTGCTAAGATGAATCCATGTATACTGTAACCGTACACATGCATGAGTATTCTTGTGAGCAAGGCATGACCGTATGAACGTAACCTAACCATACCTAAAGTCTAAAGTATAGGATGTACCAGAAGTTATAATAATTCTGTGTTCACTGGCAATGTTGATTTTTAATATATTTTTTTTTTTTTTAATTCTACGTTCATGCCTTGAAATCTAAAATATCATATTTTGAGGAGGGGGTTATTTTTTCGTGGCCGTTTCCAAATTTCCAAAGGTTCATTATTGAAAAATAATAAACCAAAAAAAAACCTTTTCTTCAATAATGGACCTTTATTTTTTATTGCTATTATCTCACATTAAGATTTCTTATTAAGTGCACAAAAGATTCTATGCACCTATTTACACAAAGAGAGGGTCCAAACTGTGTTGTTGTTTTTTTGTATTTAACTTCCATTTCCTTCACGGTGTCCTTTGTTGATTTTTTTTGAAAGGGTTCTCTTACACCTGAGGGGACGGTCGAAGAAAAGGATCTATGGGGGTAACTGTGTTCAATTTTCTTTCCAATTATTTTGTTTAGAATTATTGAACGAGTCAGCTTTATATTCAAGGAACGATTTTTGTAATCCTTTTTTGTATTTTATGTAAAAAAAATCTATACAAACAAAATTCATTCCGAAAACGTAATTTCTTTTTTTTTTTTAAAAAAAAAAAAGACTTCAGTAGAAGGTTACCACCACTGGGCGAGGTTAATACCTGAGGCATATTTTACCACCTAACCCTTACAGATCTATTTTTATGTGGTCAAATACTCAAATTAATGAGGGAAATCCTCTGCTGGGGATTGAACCCGAAATAGGTCATACATAAGATTGAAATAGGTCATACATGAGATTGAAATAGGTCATACATGAGATTGAAATAGGTCATACATGAGATTGAAATAGGTCATTCATGAGATTGAAATAGGTCATTCATGAGATTGAAATAGGTCATATATGAGATTTTGTTGAAATAGGTCATACATGAGATTATGTTGAAATAGTTCATACATGAGATTTCGTTGAAATAGGTCATACATGGAATTTTGTTGAAATAGGTCATACATGAGATTATGTTGAAATAAGTCATACATGAGATTTTGTTGAAATAGGTCATACATGAGATTTTGTTGAAATAGGTCATACATGAGGCAACTTGACTTGAAATAGGTTATACATGAGGCAACTTTAGTTGAAATAGGTCATAATTGAGGCAACATGGGATGAAATAGGTCATAATTGAGGCAACATGGGATGAAATAGGTCATAATTGAGGCAACTTGAGATGAAATAGGTCATACTGGATTCAACTTGAGTTAAAATAGGTCATACTGGAGGCAACTTGAGTTGAAATAGGTCATAATTGAGGCAACTTGAGATGAAATAGGTCATACTTCGATCTCCGTGGTCGAGTTGTTAAGAGCATTGACTGTTGGTCCGGAGATTGTGGGTTCGAATCCCGAACGGAGCGAAAATTTTCTGATCGAATTTTCTCGTTTCCGGAATGGCATGGCTGTAAAAGGAGTCCCCTGAAGTAATGCGAAAGCGGTTCCGGGGCATAACTTTTATAAAAAAAAATTATATTTAAAAAAAAAAAAAAAGGTCATACTTGAGGCAACTTGAGTTGAAATATGTTATACTTGAGGCAACTTGAGTTGAAATATGTCATACTTGAGGCAACTTGAGTTGAAATAGGTCATACTGGAGGCAACTGAGTTGAAATAGGTCATACTAGAGGCAACTTGAGTTGAAATAGGTCATACTAGAGGCAACTTGAGTTGAAATAGGTCATACTTGAGGCAACTTGAGTTGAAATATGTCATACTTGAGACAATTTGAGATGAAATAGGTCATACTAGAGGCAACTTGAGATGAAATAGTTCATACTTGAGGCAACTTGAGATGAAATAGGTCATACTAGAGGCAACTTGAGATGAAATAGTTCATACTTGAGGCAACTTGAGATGAAATATTAAAATAAGTATCATAATTTGATTACTACAAGCTTTTTGCTAAATAGCGGGTACTTTGTACCCCCCCCCCCCCTTNTATCCCCCCCCCCCCCTAGGGTTAAGCCAAATTAAATACTAATAATAACTCATTGACATCATCGTTTCCAATGTATGAGAGAGAATCCATAAAGAGGTTTTTGTTTAATGTTATGGTCAGAATGTTTTCTTCGTCTCTCCAGTAGCATCCGAAATATTTGACTGTTCTACATAAAGTGACTCACTTATTTGATTGATTCTATTTTCAGAGTCTTGCCAGTGCGGATGCTAAAATTCCAAGACTTGGTCCTAAACTCGGATCGGGTGATAATAGCAACTCAACGCATGTCCTAGAATCAAACGTTGCTTTCCATTTTGTGCGAAGAAATAAGGTGAGTAATTAGAAACAACTCGGCCAATATTGTGAGAGATGGCTTTGAGAGGACCTTTGTCTGCTGGATACGGTGGAAGGAAGTTTGATGTAACACTTGATCAGATCTTATAATTGTGGTGAAACAGGCGCTGGTCTTTATCGTTCGGAGCTTGTGCACTTCCTATGTCTAAAACTGATCTGATCCCCTCTTAAGAAATCTCCTAGGACTTTATACTGCTGTCGAACTTCATCTCTCTGGCAATATGATTTATATTTTTTATGATCCTTGCCATGTTCGAGATGACGTCGTACAGTACTTCGCTATCTTAGTTCGGCAGTGACGGGGTGTCTTCGCTTTACTGTTACTTGGGATCAAGTTTTGCTAAGCTTTATTAGGTTTGTGAAAGGGAGCCAGAATTTCCTCTGACAATATAGCATACCATTTTACATTTATAGGCAAAAGTATTGTAATGAATTTGATGTTCTATCACCAACAAAAAAAGACCTGGTGTGAAAATCGTACGACCTTCCTTATATGTAAAAAGAAGAAAGTATTGCTATGGGTTGAAATTCGGGATGTGGGCGCTTCGGAACTTAAAACGTTTTCAGGCATTGAACTTGACACTTGAAAATTTCAGCCCATTACAATACTTTCCTTCTTATAAGGAAACTAGCTGTTTTCCCGTTGTTGTTGTTGTTGTAGCTATTGGCTGGTGTGCAACATGGACCAGTATAATTTGTATTCCAGTCTTTCCATGAGGAGAGGTTTGAACATTTATTCAGGTGACACCAATTATTGCACCTGTTACATTTAACGGAGGTCATATTTCTGTACATGGGTTTTTGACATACACAGCACAGCCATGTTGGTCCAGGATTGGATTCAATTCCGGCTCCCAGTAGTAGAATCTGGAGCAGTATGGCCGGTATATACAACTCCACATTTAAAAGGGCGGAAATCGCCTGGGTTGGGCCGGAAAAGACAGAATCACGAGGGCACGAATCTACGTGGTCACTCATTAATTAAAACCTCGTTGGACGTTGCTTATCTTAAGGGGAATGGTGTATTCAACGTGCCATAGACGCTGGCTTAACCACAGAACCAGCGCTAAACTTGTGGATCTCTAAGTAACTCTAACGGCGGAATTTTCGAATGGAAGATATCCTGACTATTTCTTTTTTTTTTGGGGGNGGGGGGGGGGGGGTAGTGATAATGAGCTGAACTTTTCCAAACGACCATTTTTTTACGCCATCTCAGCAAATTGCTTAATTTGGTTGTAATTTTGCGCCATCTCAGCATATTGCTTAATTCGGTTTCAATTTTGCGCCATCTGAGCACATTGCTTAATTTGGTTTCAATTTTGCGCCATCTCAGCACATTGCTTTTTTCGGTTTCAATTTTGCGCCATCTCAGCACAATGTTTAATTCGGTTGCAATTTATTTTCAGCATTTGGTGTACTTCGGCAATTTGAACTGCAATGAAATGTTGAGTGTCCAAGTGAACCCGCTGAGTCTGATGGAAAGTTTGCCGCCAAGTTGGAGCAGGAAACAGTTTGGTGTATGTTAGAGGGGCTCGCTGAGTCTGATGGAAAGTTTGCCGCCAAGTTGGAGTAGGAAACAGTTTGGTGTATGTTAGAGGGTTTCACATGCGACTTGGTCAGTTGTGTCAACCCGCTGAGTCTGAAGGAAAGTTTGCCGCCAAGTTGGAGTAGGAAACAGTTTGGTGTATGTTAGAGGGGTTCACATGCGACTTGGTCGGTTGTGTGAACCCGCTGAGTCTGATGGAAAGTTTGCCGCCATGTTGGAGTAGGAAACAGTTTTGTGTATGTTAGAGGGGTTCACATGCGACTTGGTCAGTTGTGTGAACCCGCTGAGTCTGATGGAAAATTTGCCGCCAAGTTGGAGTAGGAAACAGTTTGGTGTATATTAGAGGTCATCGTGTTGCACAACAAAATTGCCTGCAGTGGGAAAGCAGCTTTATGAAAGATGGTTTTCCTTTGGAGGTTATTGTTGACAAAGCTTCCTAGCCCATCCCGGGGGATAGATCAATAAGTATAATTTGCCATTTGTGAGAAAATCTAGGCTTTCTCTACTACTTGTTGGACGACCACCTGAATATCTTTTGAATGGCTTTATGTGGAGTTTTGAAATTGTGTATGGTATTATATCCCAAGTTAAACCACCTGATGGTGTGACCAATTTTTCAGTGGCGGGTCACATGTTGTCACCAGGGGGTCCATTTTTTTTTTAAGTACGAACCATCTTGTGATACATTTTCAAAAATAAAATAAAATTAGAAGCTTTTACCACCGCGAGTACCTAGTTTTTTATACTGTTTAAAACTTGATTGATTTGATTTATTGACATGATTTGTTATTAATAGAAGTAATTTAACATCATTAGTTTATATTATACATCATGGATATTTATATTAATGTTTAGGTTATTTGCTTTTGAGGATTCATGGATTTTTGTATAGGGGCCCTTAACTTTTCAGTCCCGGACACGGATTTTATCTTGGCGGCCCTGTCCATATGGACAATGATTGGACCAATACGACCATACCTCTATGATATGAGCACCTATCTGAATATAAAAACCAATATTGGCCTGCGTAAATCTAATCCTGGACGATTGTTCGGTACTTAACCCAAATGGATGCAATTCCATTTTTCGTTTAACGATTGGTTTGGATCGGTGAAAGCAAATGTTCGGTCAGAAACATACATTGGACCGGGTTGATCTAGCCAACAATCAGGATCACTGGATCGCCAACCGATCATTTCTGAAATCAAAATTCAAAGAAGTTCCCAACTTGAGTCAATCGATGGATTAAGTAGATTGACCGTCAAGGAAATTTTTCATGTTTTTTTTTCCGAATATAAAATAAATCAACTTAAAAATTTTGAAATTTTTTCAAACACACAAAATCAGAAGTTTAGCCATAGTGGGCTAATATGGGACAATGGCTATTGCAGGACACTGATTTTACAATATAGTGCGACCTTTCAGCTTGTACAGCAATCATAAATATTGGTATATTTCGTAAACATTAACATCTGATAATCGAATTATTTGTTGTGAAGAAGAAGAAGCGTACACGTCTTTTCACGTCAACTAAGTGAAAGAAAAATAGAGGGGCCCGTATTTTTTCCCCCGGCCCGGATTTTCTGTCTACGGCCCTGCTGATGATAGTCTGCGTCTCACCTGATGATAGTCCGGGTATATTGACTACGTGTCTCACCCAATGTTAGTCTGCGTCTCACTTGATGATAGTCCGGGTATATTGACCACGTGTCTCACCCAATGTTAGTGTGCGTCTCACCTGATGATAGTGTGGGTATATTGACCACGTGTCTCACCCCATGTTAGTCTGCGTCTCACCTGATGATAATCTGGGTATATTGACCACGCGTTTCACCCCATGTTAGTCTGCGTCTCACCTGGTGATAGTCCGGGTATATTGACCACGCGTCTCACCACATGTTAGTCTGCGTCTCACCTGATGATAGTCTGAGTATATTGACCACGCGTCTCACCATATGTTAGTCTGCGTCTCACCTGATGATAGTCTCGGTAAGGGTTTGCGTTTCAAATGTTGTAAATATAAATTTTCCTGTTTCTGTTTTTCTCCCCGGAATCGATTTTTCATAAAATCTTTATCCAGACCCAACTTGACAGCCTCTGCTTCTTCAATCTGAAAAAGATTTTTAATTAAAAAAAAATTAACTAAAAAATACATCCTCACCTTATTTCAGAAGGGGTGAAGTAAAAAAAAAAATTACAGAAGATTAAAAAAACGGTTTTTTTTTTTTAAAGAAATATTTCTTTTGCCTTGATATTTTACATTATATGGGACAAAAAACAAAATTTTTGAAAAATTTCAAGTTAGACACTTTCTGAAATTGTCCAAAATTTGAAAACTGCTAGAAAAAAAATCTCGTTTGGTATAAATGACTCGGTAGCGGTAGCTCAGTAGTTAAGTACTCGCCTGGTAAACAGGAGGGTGTGGGTTGAATTCTCAGCAGAGACAGGATTTTGCTTCATTATTTTGAGTATTTCTTCTTCTTTCACTCACCTTTTCCCAATTTTATT
>CM022882.1:19903532-19914311 GCA_012654025.1 Pachypsylla venusta
GCACGAATACAATACTTTATCTTCTATGGAAGAGAAAGTAAAAAGGTAAATAATGAACAAACAGAGGTATACATTTACATATTAACAATTTATTGGAAAGTCCTTATTTTCAACACAGCTGAATTGATATTTCTTTTAACTAATTTAAAATTAATTTGAGTTAATGGAATTTATTAATTTTTGCAATATTTACAGTCTGAACATATTAAAACAATTAAGACAGATAAAATACTATATCTTCACTTGACTGTAAAAATATTAAAACAAGTTAAGATGAAAATCGAACTAAAATTGGCAATGTAATATAACGACTCCTTAACCGCATAATATAAAGAATTATTGAATTTATACGGCCATGACTAGGTGAAATGCACACCAATCTCAATAAACCTAAACATATTAATTAGGTAGCATCAGAAGTTAGGAATCTCAACAGATGCCGCTAATCTATATATTTACCATACCAGCATTCCATGGCACGATAAATCTCGACTTCTCACATTATCCATAGAAACTATGAAGTATGAAGCAGATTTTTATAAAGGCTGGATGTCTTCCCAACAACAAAACTTCTGTATTTACACAGGCCTAGGACCGTCACCTAATAAAGCTGGCTTACTCTCTTCAGTGGCTACGTTATGAATCCACATATTGCAATCAGATAACTCTGCAGGATTGCAGCTGTCAAGAATGGTTAAAAGACTCTAAGTAAAACTCTGGGTAAATATCTATTTTAGGGTATCTTTTCATAAATAGTAAAAAAAAAGAGAAGTGTGGCCGTAAAAACGTTTCCTAACCTCTCATTTTTTTAAACCAAGGTCTGTTACGGCTCCCTTAACCCATTTAGAGAGGTTAGAAAACGTTTTTACGGCCATGCTTCTCTTTTTTTCGACCATTTTTCAAAAGTTACCCTAAAATACATATTTACCAAACTCTGAAGTAGTGCGGATTAGATGTTCATACTAACCTCGCAACAGCTAATTTGGATAGTTTGGGTTCACAAGCAATACAGTTGATACACTTTGGTTCTGGATTATAAAACTTTACATTATGGACACCGTAAGTACCCATTGTTTAATTTAAAACAAATGATTTAAAAGAATTTGTCAATTTTTGTAAAATAATTTTAATTTGGTGAAATAAATTTCAATTTTTCAATAGGGAAACACAAACACAATCTAAACATAACCTTACTTTACCACGTGCTTAATTTCCTTGCTTATCTTATGGGCGTATTTTTAAATATCAAATGAACTGAAAAAGAACTGTTGAGCGTATTTTTAGTCCTGGAATATTTCTCAATTTTGATTCTTACGGGCGTATTTTTAATGTCAAATGAACTGAAAAAGAACTGTTGAGCGTATTTTCAGTCCTGGAATATTTCTCAATTTTGATTTTTACGGGCGTATTTTTAATGTCAAATGAACTGAAAGAGAACTGTTGAGCGTATTTTTAGTCCTGGAATATTAATCAATTTTGATTTTTTTTAGTTTTCATTTATTTGAATGATTATCAGATTATTGAAGTTAAGAAACGTCGGGCGTGTTTTAAATTCGAATTTTAGTCCGCTTGTTACAAACAAACTTTTTTTTTTAGCAGTTTCGAGGTGTACTCAGTCTCGAGAGGACAACAGAATAGCTTTTGTCAATTGGAGTAAAATCACTGAGGCCCGATCCTACAACAACGTGTTTCATTCTAACACTCTGTCAACCCTCAAATCACCGTCCTACAGCGATCGTGATAGGGAGTATTGACCCTCGAGTTTCTTGGTAGGACGTAAAAAATTCTAACACTGTGATAACATGCTTCAAACACAAACACGAGTGTTTCCTAACACGGCTTTTGGTAGGACCGGGCCTGAAATGGCAAACTAGAGTGCTTACAACTGAAAGCTGTTCCAAAAAAAAAAGAAAATCAGCTGTTACCCGAATTCGATTGATATTTAGCTTATAAATTTGATGCAGAAATTTTGCTATAAGTGGAAGAAAAATAAATACTCTACTCGATAATTCATATTTTGTAATAATAAAAAAATTAAATTTAATTCAATGTACTAATTAATTATATTTCATTAATAATTTATAGTGATGAACAGAACAGTTATTTTAATAAGAATACCCTAGAGATTATTTTTAGGGTAACAAGTTTGACAGACCTACCCTAGATAGTTATAAATCTAATATTATAGCGATCAACAGAACAATTATTTAATTAAAAGACCCTAGATTATTTTTAGGGTAACAAGTTTGACGGACCTACCCTAGATAGTTATAAATCTAATATTATAGCGATCAACAGAACAATTATTTAATTAAAATACCCTAGATTATTTTTAGGGTAACAAGTTCGACAGTTCTACCCTAGATAGTTATAAATCTAATGTTTTAGGGTAACAAAAAGTTTGACAGGCGTAATTTCGGTTATGTATCCGGGGAGGAGGAGTATGGCTACCCAAAAATCTCGTTGATTAAAAAAATAACCGGGATTCATAACACTCCTCCCCGGAAAGAGATCCCGTAATTTCGAACTGATATCGCTATTTCGGTTAGGGATAAAAAAAAATATCCTAGAGATTATTTTTACGGTAACAAGTTTGACCGGTCTACACTAGATAGTTATAAATTTAATATTATAGCGATCAACAGAACAATTATTTTAATTAAAATACCCTAGAGATTAGTTTTAGGGTAACAACAAGTTTTTCAAACTGACTAACGACAACTTCAAATATTAGCGACTTAGCACACTTGTCACCATTTTTTGAAAAGCAAGAATTGTGCTACACACAAATCTATTTTGGATACCCCAGTTCCCGTCAAATTATCGCGTTACGCAACGTTGTACGTGGTGAGTACACGGATGGCCAGTCTATTCGGGGACAGCACGCGTTCTTAACCCTATGAGAAACGCGAATGGTTACTACATGATAGTTAATCTGGTGTAAAATGAGGTATCTTCCCACATCTTCTCCAAAAATGAAGAATAATTAGGTATCCCAAAATATTTTTTTTTATCTCTCGGGTTTACTATAATAATTGCTTTGTACGAATGATTGTCAAAAATAAAAATAAATAAAATTTTGTAAAAACTAATAAATAATTAATACCTAATAAATAATTAATTAATAATAATAAAAAAAAAAATGACTTAAATTTTAAATAGATTTAAAATTAAATCTTTAAAAGAATAATTATTTAAAAATTAAAATAATATTTTTTTTTATTTAAAAAAAGGCAGTTNTTTTATTAATTATTTTGACAATAACTATGCGAATATTGAACCGTGGTTTTGAGGATTTGAACAGCATCAGTAGATCAGTTGGTTGAGCTGGTGGATTTGTAACCAGGAGGAGGCTGTTGGTTCGAATCGAATTTCATCGCCGCTCCTTCGAAATACTGGTCACAGTAGATCTAAATAGAGGTTGGATTGATAATTACGATCAGTTTCAATAGAGACTTGCAACAAGTTTGATTATTGACCTCATCCAGCCTAGGTTGGGCCAGCATCACGAAGGTGCCAACCTACGTGGACACCCACATGGAAAAACCTCGCTGGACGTTGCTTAACTTCAGTGATCTAACGGGAACTGGTTCAACGTGATATAGACGCAGGCTAAATTGTCAAGTCTAATACGCCCACTAGAGAATATACCAGTGTTGCCAGATAGGCTTGACTATTTGTCCCTAGATCNTGGGCCAGCATCACGAAGGTGCCAACCTGCGTGGACACCCACATAGAAAAACCTCGCTGGACGTTGCTTAACTTCAGTGATCTAACGGGAACTGGTTCAACGTGATATAGACGCAGGCTAAATTGTCAAGTCTAATACGCCCACTAGAGAATATACCAGTGTTGCCAGATAGGCTTGACTATTTGTCCCTAGATCGAGTGCAAAAAAGCCCTAGATTTAAAAAAAAAAACCTAGATTTTTTCGAGCTTTGGGATATCGGAACGATTATATCGACAATCCGATATATCGTAAAAAAATTGAAATTCTATAATTTCTTCCAAAGTTTTTAAAAAATCATGTTGAATAAGCAGCTTAGGTAAGCGATTAAGCGCTCCTAACTTTCAACTTCCCAAGTCACGGGTTCGATTTCTGTCGTGTTTTTTTTTTTCTCAAAGGAAAAAAAAATGTTAACAGAACGGCAGGCTATCTTTCTACCCATCTTTCTTCTCTATATGCTCTATACAAGCATATTTTAGTTTGAGATCCAATCTTGCAAGCTGTGTCGTGGGATAAAAATCATTAGGGTTGTATAAGAATCGAAAAAGGGGAAATACCCCAATGAGACCACTTTTGCTAATTTCCGATTAATCGGATAAAAAACATCGGAAAAAACGTCTGATATATCGATATAAAATTCCCAACCCTAATTTGAAAAAAAAAAAATATTATTCCAATGGTCTCTCTGTCACTATTCTATTTTGCTCTCACTAATCTTCACAGTTATTTTATAGAATTATTTATACANAAAAAAAAAAAAAAAAAAAAAAAAAAAAAAAAAAAAAAAAAAAAAAAAAAAAAAAAAAAAAAAAAAAACTAGTTCAAAAAATAAAAAATCTAGAAATTTAGGGACCTAGATTTGGACCTAGGTCCTCCAAAAAACCCTAGATCTAGTACCGAAATCCCTAATATGTAACACTGGAATATACTAAGTATGCCCACAATACGGAGGGCATACTTAGTATATTCTTTAGTGGGGGTATTAGACTTGTCAATTTAGCCAGCGTCTATGCACATTGAATACACCAGTTCCCGTTTAGATCACTGAAGTTAAGCAACGTCCTGCGAGGATGTACCATGTGGGTGTCCACTTGGATTCGTGTCCTCGTTATGCTGGCTTTTTTCTTTTATGTGGGTAGCTGGTTTGCAAGCAGCGAATGGAAGGGAAAACCCCCGTCTTGAATGGTCAATAGATATTAAAGAGACGTTAAGCCAAATTAAAATAATAATAACCCGTGAGGGGTTGCCAGAACCTCCATCGGGTGCGGCCCCATGAGAATTGGGGATGTTCGCTGCACGCTCGCGTGCAGAGGGTAGCGGGGAAATAAAATACCTGTCGTGAAATAAAACTGGCACATGATGGTGAATATGATTGCCTCGGATAAAACTAACAAAGTTAACGGGGCCAGAACGAAATCACCTGGAACCGCGTCCGGCAGGAGACTTGAGGCGTCTTCGGTCGTCATCAGGCGAAGTCCTCAACAAAACAACACTCAATTAAACTCGTCAAATCACAAAGTCTTTAACATCAAGGACATTATTGGAGATGGGAACCGTTTGTTCCGCGCAGTTAGTCTCTCCCCCTTCCAAACCCAAGAGAGACATTAGAACTCTCGGAAATATACAACGTAACAATCATCGTCTACCTTGGAAGAGAGAACGACAACACGCACACTTTCGTCAGCCAAGGATTACCTACGGAAGGAACTCCCTCGCACCCACAACCTAATCTCCTTGCAGAAGACAGTTGTACTGAGCACCGCACATATTGTGCGGAAGGTAATCTGAAGAACCTAGAGCACCCCAGGAATATGGTATATTCTCGGTGCTCTGAGGAACGAACCACAGTAAACGGAATAACCTAAAACTGTGTGATAGTCGGAAAATAATAATAAAATACTATTGGCACGGGAGCGGCAATCACTCTAAGACGGCAAGCGAAGCGGGCGGAGCCTGCTAGTCTATATATAAAATTGGTATCTTATAATAAGTATTTGACATTTAGTTTTAAAAAAAAACTTTTTTTAAAACTAAATGTCAATTTGTTCGAGTAATCAATTCTAAATTGATTTTGCCTTTTGTAAAAAAAAATATTATACGAGGTGTGGCTATTAAGTAACGAGACTGAGCGCCTACAGGGCGCCCTAGAGGGGTGGGGAAAAAAGCGAGTAGTGCGTTGGGTATCTGGAAATCTTCTCTATTCACGTACCAAAACACGTTTTCGTCACTAATATAGTATTTGTGCAGTAGCGGTTTGAAACGAACGTGTTTTTTTCTTGTGCCGAAAACCATGTGTGACGAAAAACAGGAGCAACCTATCAATCTCAAATTTCTCGTTAAATCGAAAAAAACTCCGATTGAGTGCTATAAATTGTTGCTATGGGGACAATTTTCTATCTCGTACGCGTGTTTTTGAGTGGTGTAAGCACTTCAGAGAGGGCCGAGAGAGCACTGAAGATGACCAGCGCCCAGGTCGCCTCAAATCAAAATTCAAGGCAATGTTGATTTTTTTTTTTTTGACATTAACGGTATCGGGATGACTGAATGGGTTCCAGAGGGTCAGAATGTCAACCAGACTTACTATTTGTCAGTTTTGGCAACACTGCGAGAACGAGTTCGTAAGAAAAGACCCGAGTTGTGGAAGAACAACTCGTGTATTTCGCACCAGAACAACGCACCTGCCCATAATACGCTATCTGTGAAGCGTTTTTGGCTGATAAACGCACCCCAAGACTCGAACACACGCCGTACTCGCCAGATTTGGCACCGTGCGACTTTTTTTTGTTTCCGAAGATAAAATTTGCTTTGAAAGGGACCCGATTTGAGTCGATGGAAGTGGTAAAAACGGCAGAGCTCCTAAAGGTCCTCACCAAAAAAGACTTCCAGCACTGCTTCGATCAATGGAAAGAACGTATGGAAAGGTGTGTGGCGAGGGGAGGGGAGCATTCGAATGTACAATAATTTTTATAATAAAACCATTTTTCTTAACCAGTCTTGTTATTTAATAGCCACACCTCATAATATATTATTTATTTCTTTCTTTTACAATAAAAGCAAAATGGAAAGACGTTTAGACTAAGTTTGATTTCAAAAATGAAACTAAATTGTAATAATAATTAGTGGTGTATTCAGTAGCGGATACGGGGGGGGGGCTAGGGGCGATCGCCTCCCTCAGCTTAGTCCCACGCCCCTCGAAAACTTTAGAAATTTGTGTTTAAAAGAAAACACATTCATGGTTCAATTTCGTGTGTGAAATATTCATACTAAAAAATTACAGATTCAATTTCATTAATGAATATGGCTAATTGCGAAGTCTGTTAGTTTTTGTTTTTTTTTAATTTGGCTTAACGTCTCTTTAACATCTATTGGTCATTCAAGACGGGGGTTTTACCCTCCATTTGCTGGAAACTTGCAAACCAGCTACCCACATTGACCTCACCCAGCCTGGGTTGGGCCAGAAAAAAAGAGCCAACGATACGTGGTGTTCCCAAGCGGTCACCCATCCAAGTACTGACCACGCCCGACGTTGCTTAACTTCAGTGATCTGACGGAAACTGTTGTATTCAACGTGGTATGATCGTTGGCTAGTCTGTTAGTTAATAGTCGAGCTGATTTCCTTGAACATCTTGCATAGACTTATTTCCTAAAAAATCATTTTTAATAAGTACTAAATATCACATCAGATTTAAGCTCAACGCTTGAGATCGCCCCCCTCGACTGAAGACCTGTATCCGCCCCTGAGTGTATTTGTAATACTAATTAAAAAAAAAAAAACTTTAAAAAATAAATAAAATAGACTTTAATAAATAAATATAACAATTCAATTTAAAAGAACTCTTTCTATTTTGCTATGTCCTCCTTTTTCTTCTTTTTCCCCTTTTTACCTCTGCACGTTTTTACTTTCTCTTCCTCTAGAAGATAAAGTATTGTATTCGTGCAGAAAATGTTGACTTTTTTTGGTCCAAAAAAAAAGATATTTCCGACGTACCAGGTGCGACGTACGTACGGAATCGTGTGCAGAGCTCTGGAAGCCAAACCGCTGGTCCGGCAAAAAGCCCGACCCATATTTTTCTTTTTTTCGATATCGCCCCCAAGGGCGGTCCTAGCCCCCCCGAACAAGTTTTTTCGGACCGAATCTCTAAAATCCAAACCACATAACCAATTTTGATGAAATTTAAAATCAGTAATTATGGAATCATTTTATCTAAAATAAATGGTCTCACGCGGGCGTATCCCTGTCAGGGGCGCCGCTAGGGGCCAAAATGGTCCTTAAAATGGAAATTCCTTTTAAAATAAAACAGATCAGTAATTTCACATGAATTTTTTTAAAAATAATGTCTAAAGCCGACAGGGATCATTCAAAGTATTGGAAATTTTATTTTGGACTGAGGTCTCCGAGGACTTATGGTCTCCTCTTCCGACTTTGGAAAGAAATACACATACGCTCGGGTAATGACTAATAACGAATCTGACGATCAATAAAAAAACCTTGTTTTCTCACAACTGATATTGGCAACTTTATGGATAAAAATCTGGTGTGAACATCACACGACTTTCCTTATCTATATTAAAAAGGAAAGTATTGTAATGGGCTGAAATTTTCGATGTCGAGTTTTCAATGCCAAAACACGATTATATATTACCGTTCTCATTTTCAGCAGGATATGCGAAAACCGCTAAAAATATTTGTGAAAGTGATACGGGCCCGGCGGATGGTTAATCTGGCCCTGATTGCAATTATATCGTAAATTTGGCGGACGTGTCGTTCCGTTGGGAAGAGTTTTTGCAAATTTTATTTTTATAATTTACTCTATCCCATACAGCAGCGAATTTGGTCTCAGGTCTATTTTGCTTCTCCTCAATACATCCAAATATAAAATAATAAAATCGAATGTTTGCTTACATTAAATCTCATCAGATAATAAATATTTAGTACTGTACAGGAGGGGGCGTGGTAATTTTTTTTTTTCAAAAGGCTAGCGAGTACGCACCCTTGTCCAGCAGAAGTAAATCTAAACTAAAACATTGTATTTTATATTAAAAAAATAAATAAATAATAAAACTTTAGAACCACTGAGTAAAGATTTCCATCAATGAATACCCAAAAAGGGTGTGCAAAGAAATCAGTCCACAATCCCGGGGTGTCGCCGAGTTTTGAAACACTCGGGTCTGGGTATTGTATTAACACAGGTTGACACAGATGAAACTCCCTGAAAACTCGTCGTGGTAGGATCGGACCTAAGAACCGAAAGATGGTGAATTATGTCAGGCCAAGGACAAAGACAGGAAAAACTCTGATGGAAAAACTAAAAAAAAAAATGTACAAAACATTTTTTTCTTCTTCAGAAATGACAAAAAATTTGTTTGTTACTTGTTTCGAAAATTTGGTTTTTATCCCAAATTTCCCCGCTATATAGAGTACAGATTACTCACAGAACATTTTCTTCTAAAGCCCCTTTAGACTAGAAGAACGAAAATACAAATATCATATCATAGATTTACAAATATCATAGAATGCTTCATTCACATTCGTCTATCCCTCACACACAATCATCATTCACCATCCCTCACAAACACTCATCAATCATTATTCCTTACACACTCCTCATTCACAACCTTCATTCGCACTCATCCTTTCACTTCTCACTCATAACTCCACTCATCTTTCACTTACGCACTAACACATCACACAGCGTCAGTATTTAGGAAAGATTTTGGGCTCACTTAATTGAGTCGACTTGATTCGACTCACAAATATGAGTCGACTCCCGATCTCGACTCACAAATATGAGTCGACTCCCGATCTCGACTCACATCGAGTGACAATTTTTAGAAACACCTTATTTGGTGTTTTTTAAAAATAATAAAACCAATTGACAAAAGGGGCATCTACCAAATAAACGTCCCCAACTTCGGTGAATACATTAAAAAGACATCACAGTCAATCGTCACCAGAATAAAAGAACATTTTCCTTCAGTAAACAACAAACATCCCGAAAAAATATTTCTATCTTTATTAGTCAACAAAAAAAAGCTACTCGTAAGTCGACTTTTTGAATAATCGACTCATTTCGAAAAGATGATTCGACTCGTGGATGACTAGCCCATCCCTAGTCAGTATTGCCATACACTGCTTTTAATACAGAAGTGATGAGGCGTAGTCGACTTTAAAAAAATCTTTCTATGAAGGATTTTAAGGGGTACTTCCACACTGAAAAATAATAATAATAATAACACGCCCCACACTGCATAATTAATAGATTTTATGAAAAAAATTCATGACAAATTACATTTGTATTTTTTATACAAGAAATGTGTATTTTAAAAATCATCGAATCGACTTATTAAAATATATATATATATATATATATATATATAAAAGTAAACTATGATTTTTTTTTTTTCATATATATTTCTTGTCTAAAAAATACAAACATAATATTAATTAATAATATTGGAATATATAAGTTAGAATGTAATTCACGCTTTACTTCTTTTGGTTTACTATTAATATTTATTACTTTATTATTATTAACAAGTATAATATTTTATTAATATTAGTTAAAATTTAAATATATTATACAGGGTGTCCCAAAAGTCCGAGACCACCTGAATATCTTTTGAACGGCTTTATGTGGAGATTTGAAATTTTGCATAGTATTATGTCCCAAATTAAACCACCTGATGGTGTGACCAATTTTTCAGAGGCGGGTCCCATGTGGCTCTCAAGGGGCCAAACTTTTGTTTTTTAAATACGAACCCCCATCTTGTGATACATTTTCAGAAAGAGAATAAAATTGGTAGTAGTTTGCAAAAAATTTCACATCGTGATTCGTTTCAAAATAGCGGCCATTTGAAATTTCCAAAATATGACTTCCAAGAGTGTCTAAAATTAGGCGAATTATTTCTAAAAGTAGGGAAATTGTCTAAAACTAGGCGAATAATATGTCTAAAAAGCAGGTTCCTCGACTTTGGTGTCCTATGCAATTATTCAATATCCCATTGCAAATAATTCGCCTAGTTTTAGACACTCTTGGAAGTCATATTTTGGA
>CM022882.1:19916404-19930905 GCA_012654025.1 Pachypsylla venusta
TTTTTTTTTTTTTTTTTTTTTTTTTTTTTTTTTTTTTTTTTTTTTTTTTTTTTTCATAAACGTTGATGATAGTAAAAAATTAAATGTATTGATAAACCTGGGGTTTTCAACTGGAAAGATGTCCTCACGATGTCACCTCAAATCAACCGGTTGCTAGCATTTTTACAAACCTGACTCTGTAAATTGATTTTAGGAGGAACACCGCAGGGGCGGATTTAAGGCTATATCTTAGGGGGGCGGTGCAGTACCTTGGGAGGGGATACTTCCGGAGGGTATGAAATACCCTCCGGGGAAAATTTTGAATAATTAGGAGTGAAAATCTGTGCTCTTAAACTGCAATCTTGTTTCATATACAAGTGACTAAAACTATAACATTTTTTAACAACATCATGCAATTTGCAAATGGTAATTATAAAAAAAATCAAGTTAACGTGAGATGAGCTTTACGGTCATTGCGAAATGGCCGACGTGTATAGCCGGCGCATGCGCGGATGAAATTAGATTCGAACCAACAGCCTACTGGTTAAGAATCCAATGACTCAACTAACTGAGCTAATAAGTCTATTTTCTAAATTTCAACTACCTTAACTGCGAAAAGTTGAAGATAAATTTGGTACAGGTCATCTATGAACCAATAACGACATATATATACTTTTTTCTCGATATCGCCCATAGGGGTGGAATCTTTTTCATAGCCCAAAGAGACGGCGAATAATGGAAAAAAAATTGAGAACCCCTACATTCCAATAATTTCTTAAACTATTTAAATCACTGTTTGACAGAGTAGTACTTAAAAAGGAATAATATAAAAAATTAAACTCACAAAAAAATCTAATAAATAAATAATTATTATATAACTAGATAAATATTATTGTTTAATAAAAAAATTAATATAAATATTATTTATAATATAATTATATATTGGTGCCTAATTAAAAATATATAATATGAAGATATGAAAAAATAGAAACTAAATGAAAAATGTTAACGACTTAAACACAAATATTAAACATTATATTTAAATACGGTAAGATCGGGAATCTGGGTATTCGTTCATCATTCTTTATTCTTATGAAATACATAATATAAAAGAATAAAAATAAATGCTGTTTCTTTGTGTTATTATGTCACAACTTTGGTGCTCACTGCAGCATTGTAGAATTTTCCCAATATCAATCATTATTCAATTACTTTACAATTTTCTATTTTACCTACAAGGCTGACACCGGGTCGGTATGCGCATTTATGTCCATAGCTATTCATTGTCCTCACGAGGTTGCGTGCGCCCTGAAATATTTAATATGGCGCTAAAAATAAATTGAAGGCCGTTCTCAAATAAAATACAAACAAGAATAAGTTTTACAAAGGGAAATATTCAAAACAATTAATTAAATTCCACGAAAATGGATCGTTTACACCCCATTGGGGACCTGCATCATATCTTAATTAAAATCGGTTAACGCTAAGCGTCGAAAGATTTTTTTGTTTCCCCCATAACACTTCGTATTTTTCAATATTTTATTTCTTATACTCGTATTTAGTAATAATTAAGTGTCAATGTACAAGGTTCCCATTTTAAGTGACCAACTCAATTTATTCAAACGGAATAAGTTTAACGGAAACATGAAGTGAATAGTCAAATGAACATAGAATTAAATGAGGAATCCGAAAATGTAATAAAATTCAGCTCGCCTTATTTAGGAAAATGAAGTTGACCTTCATTTGACCTTGTAGGACAATCTTGTCAAGTCAGCCAAGGTCATCATAATACGTGCCCCTCTTTTTTATGAACATTCGGTCAGAATATTTTTTTTGTGACTCCAACAGTTTCGGAATAAATTGAGTTGGTCACTTAAAATGGGACACCTTGTACATGTCCCGTATGCACTGTAAAAAATGTCACAAACGGTGGATTTTTAATTCGATTTTGGATTCTATTTATTTTGAAACAAAAAATAATTTTGATTTTATTGTGATGTCATGTCGATTTCAAAGGTTCATTATTGATTTTTTTTGTCAACAATTGACACTAAATTGTTTTTTTGTGATATTATGACTTACTAGCAGGATACGCCCGCTTCGCTTGGCGCCTTAGAGACATGGCCGTTTATAGTTTCAACCTCAAAAGTAGCCTATGTCCTTTCCTAAAGTTTAGTCTATCTCCATACCAAATTTCATCAAAATCGGTTCAGTAGTTTAAGCGTGAAAGCGTAACATACATACAGACAGACAGAGTTACTTTCGCATTTATAATATTAGTATGGATAGTATGGATTAATGCTGAATGTGCTGCCCTAACTATTCAGACATTTATATATAAAAAAAGCTATGATTCAGTTACCCGATAACCCGAACTTACACTAAATAGTCTAAATATATATTTTTGAAAAAAAAAAAAAAAANAAAAAAAAAAAAAAAAAAAAAAAAAAAAAAAAAAAAAAAAAAAAAAAAAAAAACAGCTTTGGTTTGAACTTAAAAAAAATAATAAAAATTAATATTTTTTCTTCTTTGACTACAAGTAAATATCTAGATGTCCTAGATACGTAAATGCGGGCCATGATACGGCCGTCCGGATAAGTGGCCGATCTTATTTTGTTTATATACAGGGTGGCATATATAAAAATGAGCTATTATATTTTAATAACACGTGTTGTGGTGTGGAGTGTAGAGTAATTTGGGCACAAACCCAGTCAACCCATAGAATTTTATCCTCATCATTTTAAGCAGAGTCTGAGAAGATAACCCAAAACTATTTTCAATACGTCCTACCGTTGAAGGATATACGTACAGCATCCCTCAAAAGGTCCATCGCAATAACTTTAGTGGTCTTGAAAAATCGGAGATATTTTTTTCTCATATCGTCCCGCCCACAACATGTAGGGTTTTAAATAGTCAGAAATCATTTTACGACATACGTAAAGCATCTAACAAATAACTTCAGCGTTTCTTGATTTTCCAAAATGGTGGTCATCATAACTTGAGCGGCTCTTAAAATATTGTGAAAAACCGATCTTCCAAGAACGGTCTCACATAGGCCACAAAATATATTTTTTATGCCCCATGTTACTCGCTGACAATGTTGCTTTGGATAGGTGAAAGAATTTTCAAATTGTTCCAGTAGTTTTTTTGGTTTATCCATTACAAACTTTTGGGGAAATGAATCAGAATTAACTGATTGGAAAGAAAAGTAATGGAGTTTAATTTTTTGGAAGAAAAAAAATCCTCAGTCTCAAGCACTACAAAACAAATGTGCACAAAAGAGGCAGCTCGGTCGATATTCGTCGGAATAAAAATTTGTAAAATTGTACTTGCTCGGTCCTAAAGGCCCATTTACACTGCCTGAACATACACGAGCATTCGTGATCGTTGCTCGCCACAAACGAGCAGTTTTTGACGAGCACGAACACAAACGAGCATTCTGTTCACACTACTCGAGCATTCCTGACGAGATCAGGCTCGAGCACGAACGAGCATTCGCTTCGAACATGATCGGCTCGCGGCGACAGTTTACACTGCCTGAGCCTAGAACGAATGCTCGTTCTTCACCTCTGTTCGCAACGAATGCTCGGACAGTTCAAATGGGCCTTAAGAGGTTAAGGTGATGGCATACCTTCGACAGGTAGTAAAAAATGTGTGGTAGGAAGTTAGAAAAGAATAAAGGAGACCCTAGTGTATTACATTGTCTAGACACCCGACATGGTTAATCTGGTCCTATACTTATGTGACACCCTGTATATATGTAAATAATTAAAATTGAATTAGGACATTCAGAGTGAACAAGAATCTAATGAAATAATAAAATTGAAATAAAATTTCAGACATTTTGGGAAGAGTTAGTACAAATTGGAATGTAAAATATAAATTTGTCTAAATTAATTTAAAAAAGTTGTTCATTAAATGAAAGGAGTAAATATATAAATAAATTTAAAGAAAAACAAAATTAATTTAGTTAATTAATTTTAGAAATGGATAAAAATAAATTAATAATAATAAAAAAAATATGTATCAGTCCTTAATTAGAAAAAAATGCCCCCGGAACCGCTTTCGCATTACTTCAGGGCACTCTTTTTTATAGCCATGCCATTCCGGAAACTAGAAGATGTTAAGAGGAACGCCGCTAAAAAAAAAAAAAAAAAAAAAAAAAAAAAAAAAAAAAAAAAAAAAAANAAAAAAAAAAAAAAAAAAAAAAAAAATAGCGATAAACTTACGGATTAAAACTAAAATTAAATTTCCTACAAAAATTCTCTGGCCAAATCTGAGCTAAGGGATTTTGAGAATGAGAGAAATCCGGCCTTTAAGATCATATTTTTAGAACTTCGTCCAACGGATGTGCCCCCAAAGCCTCAAACTAAATCATTATAAGTATTTCTTTGTTGCTAAATGTTTTAACTTTTTGCAGCACAGCTATAGGAACATAGGAAACACAATTAAATTGTACCTAGTTGCATGGTGGTCCCTACAGGAATGTTATAACATCGTCTCTGCTCATAGCAAATGATTGAGAACCACAATAGTCGATTTCTACAGGAACCATTGTTTAGAATGCTAACATCGTCTCTGCTCATAGCAAATGATTGAGAACCACAATAGTCGATTTCTACAGGAACCACTGTTTAGAATGCTATAACATCGTCTCTGCTCATAGCAAATGATTGAGAACCACAATAGTCTATTTCTACAGGAACCACTGTTCAGAATGCAAATAGCATTCTAAACAGGGAATAGAATGATTGAGAACCACAATAGCCTTTTTCTATTGGTCTCTAATTTTAAAGGCAAGCGAAATTTTGCATTTTTGAAAAAAAAAAAAAAAAAAAAAATGTTCTCCGTGCTGGAAACGTCGAATGGGCCCCTGGAACTATGTCCATTCCCCCATCTCTACACAGTATTAAATTAATTTTGTTTTTCAATAAAAACATAAAAAGGTGTTCCATAAAGAACCAACAATTTGAAAATCCTACGATTTTCTTATTTTTGGGTTGATAATATTGTTTTAACTATTTTCCTTACTTCAGATCCTTGACTTATTTCAACACTTTAAGTACTATTTACACTCGTTGGTAGCCGACAAGATACATTTTCAACCAATGAGATTTGATTATTTCCTACACCTTACCGACATATTCTTTATCGGTTGTCAACGATACTTTTTATCGTGTCGTGTCGGAAGCTATCGGACTAGTGTAGATTTAACTTAACACTAGATTCATATTATAGTTCCATGCTAAAGTTTTAATGGTTCATTATTGAAAATAATAAACCAAAATCATGAGCTAAGAACTTTGTAACCTAACTTGGCTGGAACATAAAAAAAATGGAATACGTAGGTATTCAAAGATACCTAATTCGAATACATGAAATCGTTCTGGCACATCACTGAGAATGGCAGTTTGCCCAAAATATTAGTTCTCTTTGGAAATCTACAGAGTGTTCGAAAAGTCCCGGAACGGTTTTTTTTTTATTTTTAACGGCTAAAAATAGAGACATGAAATTCTATATGTAGTTCTTACACAAATTAATCTATTTTTCGCGTAATTAAAATTTCTACAGAGTGTCTCAAAAGTGGGTTAACAGACACCAACTTTCGATTTTTAAATAGAAACCCCTATTTTTTTATTTCATATTCAAATTTTACGTCAAATTCTACACACAATCGATTCCTCACTCCGTGGATATAAAAAGTGAAAAAAATGTAAAAAAAAAAAAACAATGTTACCACGAGATTCAGCATAAAAAAAACTTGACTGATTTGATGTATTACACTCTTGGTTTCATTACATTTATTCCGAAAAAAAAATCTATGATTGAGCGGTTTTGATCAGAGATCCGTCCGTTTGATCAAAGTATCGAGTGAGGAGTTGATTGTGTGTAGAATTTGACGTAAATTTTGAATATGAAATAAAAAAATAGGGGTTTCTATTTAAAAATCGAAAGTTGGTGTCTGTTAACCTACTTTTAAGACACCCTGTAGAAATTTTAATTACGCGAAAAAATAGATTAATTTGTGTAAGAACTACATATAAAATTTCAAGTCTCTATCTTTAGCCGTTAAAAATTAAGAAATCCGTTCCGGGACTTTTCGAACACTCTGCATAATAATAAAATACAGGAGGATTGCTATGTGAAGAGAGAATGGAATGATGTCAGCAATTTGTTTTCTTTTATACGTGCTGAATAAATTCTGGATTCAAAAATGAGAAGCCCATAAATTCAGTCTGGTCCAAGTTCATCATGAACAATTTGTCGGTCGGCGTCAAATCCAACTTCTCTCCCGTGAACTGTTTGTCAAAATTACTTACGTCCTTACGATGTTTCTGAAAGAAAAAAAAATCACACAACTTTCCTTATCCATTTTTATATCATTTTCTAACAAAAAAAAGCGGCCTTCATCACCTAATTAGCGGCCAACAATATATTACACTTCTTCCTAAGTTGTATTTTTAATTTTCTTATATGAAATTGATATGAATTGGCACCAAATTTCAAGTTCTAGCTCGTTCCATTATGGTTTTAGGCGGAACCGCCAAAAAGCGGCCTTCAACCACTAATTAGCGGCCAACAATATATTACACTTCATCCTAAGTTGTATTTTTAATTTTATTTTCTTATATGAAATTGATATGAATTGGCACCAAATTTCAAGTTCTAGCTCTTTCCATTATGGTTTTAGGCGGAACCGCCAAAAAGCGGCATTCAAACACTAATTAGCGGCCAACAATATATTACACTTCAACCTAAGTTGTATTTTTCTTGTATGAAATTGATATGAATAGGCACCAAGTTTATTTTTTTTTTGGCTATTACCGTTCTCATTTTAAACAGAATATGCAAAAACCGCTAAAAAGCGGCATAAAACCGCCAATGGTATATTCGATTTCCACCAAAAGCCGTTCACGGCATAAAACTGACATACATACCAAATTTCAAGTCTCTAGCACTGGCCGTTCTTCAGATGAGAGTTTTGCTTTATCTTGCCTTATACGAAGTTATAGGTGAGTAAAGAATTGTAGAGGTAATTTTTTTTTTTTTTTTTTTCAAGTGTGATTAATCTATAAAGGTCATTCGAAACGGAGTTTCATCTCACATTTATAAAAACATACAAGCCAGCTACCCACATTGATTTTATCTAAACTGGGTTTAGCCTGAAATAGCCAGCATCACGAGGGCTCAATCTACAGCAGGTTCCACACTTATGTTGCAAATGTCGTACAACAATGTTATACAACATATGTTGGCCAACACGCAGCGTCTACACTTAATTTTTAGTGTGTACCTATAATGGTGTGTTGTTTTTACATAGTTTCAATTCAGACCTTGTGATAAGTGGATTATTTCCCTTTTTATCTCGTAATTTTTTTAAAAATATTTTAAAAAAATGAGTGAGGAAGACATTTTTATAACTTCTACTGCCGCTGTCCTCTTGGAGGCAATTTAGACGAAATCATAGGCCAAGGAGGTTTTGGATAAGACCGAGCCTTTCTCTGGAAGAAATAAATACAGTACAGCTGATTTCATGAAACATTTGATATTGGGCGATGTTGGTGAATTGAATTTGGAATACAGGTGTTCTGGATTTTATAAAAAATTCTAATGACAAGTTGCGACTTTGAAGAATTATTAATATCAATGTTTCTGGAAACATTTTGAAATGTTCCACCTTCTATGGAAACATGCAACTGACGGAAAACAGTTTCCCAACACATCCATACCTGTGTTGCAATGTTGTGCAACAATGTTGTACAACATTTCCAACATGAGTGTGGACCCTGCTTTCGAGTTCACCCATTAAGTAAAACCTCACTGGAAGTTGTTTGACTTCAGCGATCCTACGAGAACTGGTGTGTACTCAACGTGTCATTATTTGTTGACTTACAATTTTTGGTTTGAAAGGTGGTTGAACTTCTCTCATTTCAATTCTTTCCCAGTCAATCCTCCTAAAGAACACATGACCTTTAACGTCCTCTTCTTCTCTTGGTCCACAGCCCAGTCTTTTGAGTGGATTTTTGGTCATGAACTTAAAAACAATAAATTTAATTTAATAACATATTAACACACTTGTTTCGTTTTAGGAAACCAAACAATTAAGCAATACTTGACAAAGTGGAAACTTACGAACCGGTTACCCACATTGACCTCACCCAGCCTGGGTTGGGCCGGAAATAGCATCACGAGGCGCGAACCTACGCGAACCACCAAGTAAAAACCGGGACCTCTGAATTTTAAATACATGTGTCACGCGTCAAAAAAAAAAGCGTCACGATCCAAAAAAATCGTACAAGTGGGAACCAGGTGTCAGGGTCGACTTTAAAATTGGAGTCCCCCCACTAGGAGATTTCGAACCGATAACTCCTTTGTACAAGTTGAACGTGATGCAAACTCTGCCATGGAGATGTTTAATATAATTTAAAAAAAAATCTGGTGTGAACATCACACGACTTTTCTTATCTATAAAAGAAGAAAGTATTGTAATGGGCTGAAATTTTTGAGTTCGAGTTTTCAATGCCAAAACATGTTTTGAAGTCCCCAGAGCCCCAATCTATATTACACTTCAGCCCAAGTTGTATTTTTCAATTTCTTATATGAAATTGATATGAATTGGCACCAAATTTCAAGTTCTAGCTCTTTCCATTCTGGTTTTAGGCGGAACCACCAAAAAAACTGCCTTCAACCGCTAATTAGCGGCCAAAAATATATTACAAATCAACCTAAATTATATTTTACAATTTGTTATATGAAATTGATATGAATAGGCACCAAGTTAATTTTTTTTTGGCTATTACCGTTCTCATTTTAAGCAGGATATGCGGAAACTGCTGAAAAGCGGCATAAAACCGCCAACGGTATATTCGATTTTCACCAGAAGCTTATTTTGCCGTTCATGGCATAAAACTGACATACATACCAAATTTCAAGTCTCTAGCACTTGCCATTCTTGAGATATTTTTTTCACATACGGACACACACACGGACCAATGGCTGAAACTCGAGATTTGGGCTCTGGGTACCCCAAAACAAGTTTTGGCAATGAAAACTCGACATCAAAAATTTCAGCCCATTACAATACTTTCCTTTTTACTTTCTCTTCCTCTAGAAGATAAAATATTGTATTCGTGCAGCAAATTTTGAGTTTTTTTGTCCCAAAAAAATCGCCTGACGGGAAACCAAAACCCAAAATAAAGACCAAATATATCATTTCCTATTGCTTTTGGGCCATATTTTCACTTTTTCGTTTTTGAAGTTTAGAAAGCCATGAGGTCCAAAAAAACGAAATTTCCGACGAGGGACGTACTACGTACGTACGGAATCGTGTGCAGAGCTCTGGGAGCCAAACCGCTCGTCCGATTTTGATGAAATTTGGCACAGGTCATCTTTGGGCAAAAAGCCCGACCCATATTTTTATAGGATAAGGAAATTAATAAATTGATTTGGTTCCCATTATTAAAAATTAGGTTCACTGACCCCTTTACAAGCTTCTTTTGATTCATTGTATAAATTAGGTTCACTTAACCCTTTACAAGCTTCTTTTGATTCACTGTATAAAAAATTAGGTTCACTTACCCCTTTACAAGCTTCTATTGATTCTTTAGATAAATTAGGTTCACTGACCCCTTTACAAGCTTCTTTTGATTCATTGTATAAATTAGGTTCACTTACCCCTTTACAAACTTCTTTTGATTCATTGTATAAATTAGGTTCACTTACCCCTTTACAAGCTTCTTTTGATTCTTTAGATAAATTAGGTTCACTTACCCCTTTACAAGCTTCTTTTGATTCATTGTATAAATTAGGTTCACTTACCCCTTTACAAGCTTCTTTTGATTCATTGTATAAATTAGGTTCACTTACCCCTTTACAAGCTTCTTTTGATTCATTGTATAAATTAGGTTCACTTACCCCTTTACAAGCTTCTTTTGATTCATTGTATAAATTAGGTTCACTTACCCCTTTACAAGCTTCTTTTGATTCATTGTATAAATTAGGTTCACTTACCCCTTTACAAGCTTCTTTTGATTCATTGTATAAATTAGGTTCACTTACCCCTTTACAAGCTTCTTTTGATTCATTGTATAAATTAGGTTCACTTACCCCTTTACAAGCTTCTTTTGATTCATTGTATAAATTAGGTTCACTTACCCCTTTACAAGCTTCTTTTGATTCATTGTATAAATTAGGTTCACTTACCCCTTTACAAGCTTCTTTTGATTCATTGTATAAATTAGGTTCACTTACCCCTTTACAAGCTTCTTTTGATTCATTGTATAAATTAGGTTCACTTACCCCTTTACAAGCTTCTTTTGATTCATTGTATAAATTAGGTTCACTTACCCCTTTACAAGCTTCTTTTGATTCATTGTATAAATTAGGTTCACTTACCCCTTTACAAGCTTCTTTTGATTCATTGTATAAATTAGGTTCACTTACCCCTTTACAAGCTTCTTTTGATTCATTGTATAAATTAGGTTCACTTACCCCTTTACAAGCTTCTTTTGATTCATTGTATAAATTAGGTTCACTTACCCCTTTACAAGCTTCTTTTGATTCTTTGTATAAATTAGGTTCACTTACCCCTTTACAAGCTTCTTTTGATTCTTTGGATAAATTAGGTTCACTTACCCCTTTACAAGCTTCTTTTGATTCTTTGGATAAACTTTTTGGATAACTAACGGAATGATCTGTAATGGCTGCGAATAATTCTTCTTCATCTTCACCATCAAAGGGTGGCTGCCCTACTAACATCTCATAAAGGAGTACGCCATACGCCCACCAGTCTACTGATTTGCCATATGCTTGATATAAAATGATCTGCAGAAGAAAGAAAATGTAAGTCCATAATAAACAAATCTGCCAATGTGACACTTGGGTTTGATCATGCGAGTGGGCCGGGGGGCACGTGCCCCCCAGTTTTTTCAAGCGGGCGGTGTTTCTCAAATTTCGTTATACCTAATCACGTATAAAATTTAACAAAAAAAAAAAAAAAAAAAAAAAAATGAATGGTGATCCGCTGTGTCTTTTATCCCATTGAGTGGTGGAGGGCCCGGGTCCTTAAATGAAACATGTTTTAGAAGATAAATATGGCATACCTTTTGAAACACACTGCATAATCGAACCAAAAGCCTAATTTCTTTCAATCTCATTTTGACTTGCTACTAACTTAAATAATGAATGTAGCCATCGAGGGGAGCAAACTAGTTTCATTAGGTGATGGTACTAAGCCCGTGTAAATATAGAAGGTTTGGTGTTAAGAAGGGCATCCAGCCTTTAAAAAACTCTGTTACAAACCAATGATGAGAGATCATCAGCAAAAAGCGAGTTTCTACGCAGTTTTCAATTGATACTGTGAGAAGCAAGCCAGAGTTACTGTATTCCTGTATAAGGAATCTAATTACACAATATTATTTTTCTGTCCGGAACCCTATATATCAATATATCTCCTAGGTAACCGTTCAAATTGTCTTACCTCTGGTGCAATGTAGTCTGGAGTACCACAAAACGTTTTCTTTGTCTTATCACCCGTAATGCCTTCTTTACACAATATTATTTTTCTGTCCGGAACCCTATAAATCAATATATCTCCTAGGTAACTGTTCATTTTGTCTTACCTCTGGTGCAATGTAGTCTGGAGTACCACAAAACGTTTTCTTTGTCTTATCACCCGTAATGCCTTCTTTACACAATATTATTTTTCTGTCCGGAACCCTATATATCAATATATCTCCTAGGTAACTGTTCAATTTGTCTTTCCTCTGGTGCAATGTAGTCTGGAGTACCACAAAACGTTTTCGCCGTTTTATCAACCGTAATACCTTCTTTACACAATATTATTTTTCTGTCCGGAACCCTATATATCAATAATAGCTGTTTTCCCGTGCTTCGCTACGGTTACAAAATTCAACAACAATTTCGAGATCGCGAAATTAAATCTTCTCAATTTTAGATTTTTGTGGAACCGACCTCCTGAGTGAACACGGCTCCTGTTTAGAAAATTCAATATTTTACTCAAGGATATAACTTTTTGTACTTCGGAACACCTTTGTATCAAATTGGTGGTGAAAACCGTCCATAAATCGGAGAGAAACCGGAAATTTTCAAATTTTATATTTTTTTTATGGAGTCCTAATATACTATTTTGGGGAGGGGGGGGGATCTATTCTCGGTAATTTTTCGTTATCTCTTTTAGTTTGCCCAGAAAAAAATTGCAAAAAGACCCGCTAAATAGCGTCATTTTTGGCGGTAACTTGCTCCCACTTGAACTTTAAATTTTTTCCTTTCTTATTCGCACCTACATACTAAAAGGAACTTGTGTGCCAAGTTTCAAGTCTTTACGTTTAGCCATCTTGGAGCTACGTTGATTATCAGTCAGTCAGTCAGTACGTCAGTATACCAACTGGGCTTTGCGTTTTATAAGTATAGAAGATATCTCCTAGGTAACCGTTCAATTTGTCTTACCTCTGGTGCAATGTAGTCTGGAGTACCACAAAACGTTTTCGTTGTCTTATCACCCGTAATGCCTTCTTTGCACATACCAAAGTCAGCAATTTTGATATGTCCATCTTGGTCCAACAGAACATTGTCTAATTTTAAATCTCGATACACAATGCCCCGCGTATGAAGATAAAATAAACCTATAGCTATTTCTGCAGCGTAGAATCTAAAAATAAAATAAAAATAATGTTGAAAGTTAGTGAACTCCACTTTTGACACCCATATACATCTCGAAATGCACTTGTATGTGTGTATATGTGGCACTATAGCCGTCTATGGCACGTTGAATACACCTGTTAGATCACTTTCCTGTTAGAGCCCCCGAGATGGTTGGTTCTTCGTACCGGGGCTACCCGTGCCCTCGGGCACGGCCAAAGACCATCAACACCGTTCCGACGACAACTCACTGTGTTTTTCCTCCGTTGGACCCAGCCGTGCTGCTCCAGATACTTCCTCAAAGAGTTTGTATATAGATCCTTGCTAAACCCTGAAGTATCTGATCGTTGTCGTCTATGTATGCTGGCTGCTCATGATTTACGTCATGAGCAGCCAGCAACTATCCATCAAACCCAACTAATCTAGAGCAGTCAGCATTATGGACAGATCCTGTTGGAGAGGCCGTCTTTCTTGGCCTGGAGACACAGTGAGAGTCGTAGAGAACGTTAACCACAACAACAACAACAGATCACTTAATTGAAGCAACGTCCGGCGAGGTTGTACCATGTAAATGTAAACGTAGGTTCGTGCCCTCGTGATGCTGGCTGTTTTTCCGGCCTGACCCAGGCTAGGTGAGGTTAATGTGAGTATCTCATTTTGCAAGTATCCAGGTAAAAAAATATATAAGATGCACCTTTATAAGTTAGGGGACTTCACAGTCAATTGGTTCTATGTACCAAGACCACTCGGCAAATTTCTCCGACCAAAGATCGACTGCCCTTCAATTCGACGACAAAATACCCCTATTCCTTATGACTATGGAGAGGCTAATTTCCATTAGATTACTCCAAATGCTGCCACTTCAATCATATCTTAATTAAAAGTGGTTTATTGTGAAATGGACTGCAAACGTTAACAATCAAGAACATAATATAATATTCTGAAGGTATCCTTTTGAGACTAAGGTCCTATTTGGTTTGAAAACAGCGTGAATGTCGTCTAAAACTTTAACAACAACATAAGTTAGAGCTTGCCAATAATTGGCTGTTTGGGCGAGCGACCGTTAACCTGACATACTCACACTGCAACTGGTTCTTTGAACTTTCCAATCTGTTGAATTTGAAACATGAGATCACCGCCATTGACATACTCCATAACAAAGTACAGTCGATCCTATCAAACAGAATCAAATCAAACGAAACATTTGAACCTTTGATTTCAGAAAGGGCTCATGTCCATACATTTTGCAAATACGTTTTTATAAAGAAAATCCATTTGTGTACTCGAGTTTCGTCTACTTCGTAGACATATTCAAGGAAACTGACTGTGGCTGTGAGTATGTAGGTATGACGATGAGGAATATAAAAAAGCGTACAGAAGAACATTTTGCGGCAGTACGCAACAACAAACCCGACACGTCAAACTTTGTCGAACATATTATTAACACCCACCATGATATGAGAAATACCGAGGTGTCACTGCTCCACCGAGGTAATCGTCAAATGGAAATCCTACTCTATGAACAAATCTACATCCACTTGTCAATGAGTAAAGGTAAATGTAGCAACGCGATCATCGACACTGTTCCAAACTTTGTGTATGAGAGAAATCAGCTGATTGATCACGTGGGTCCTGAGTTACCAACGGACACCCAACAATAACAACAACACCAAACAGTCAGTTTCCTTGAAAATGTCTACAAAGTAGATGCTCTTTGTGTATGAGAGAAATCAGCTGATTGATCACGTGGGTCCTGAGTTACCAACGGACACCCAACAATAACAACAACACCAAACAGTCAGTTTCCTTGAAAATGTCTACAAAGTAGATGCTCTTTGTGTATGAGAGAAATCAGCTGATTG
>CM022882.1:19939880-19954036 GCA_012654025.1 Pachypsylla venusta
AATTTTATCTCATCATCTGACCATCCGATAACCGATAAAACAATAATGACAAGAAACTCGAGAGCCTTGTCAAGAATCAATCAATTTTATCTCATCATCTGACCATCCGATAACCGATAAAACAATAATGACAAGAAACTCGAGAGCCTTGTCAAGAATCAATCAATTTTATCTCATCATCTGACCATCCGATAACCGATATAACAATAATGCCAAGAAACTCGAGAGCCTTAACAAGAATCAATTAATTTTATCTCATCATCTGACCATCCGATAACCGATATAACAATAATGACAAGAAACTCGAGAGCCTTGTCAAGAATCAATCAATTTTATCTCATCATCTGACCATCCGATAACCGATAAAACAATAATGACAAGAAACTCGCGGGCCTTGTCAAGAATCAATCAATTTCATCTGATCATCTAACGATTCGATAATGAAATATTCAACAAAAGTCACTCCATATATTTTTCCAGTTGCTATAGAATCATCTGAAAAATTCGAAACCGGTACGTCCCTGCTGCAATCCGAATGTGATGGACTCCCTGCCACGGGGACGTTTATTACATCCACAAATGGGGTTTTCACGATGGCCGGTTCTGCGCACTAGGACGACCTGGAACACATATCATCAGATTTCCAGCCAAAGGGCCATCAGAACCTTTTCGGTAACCTATTTGTACGAACCAAAATCCAAAAATTTGATATACTCTATAATTTTAAGCGGAACACCAGCTGTAGGACAACAACGTGAAGTCATACAGGGTGTCCCATAAGTCCGAGACCATCTAAATATCTTTTGAACGGCTTTATGAAGAGCATTCAAATTTTATTATATCCCAAATTAAAGATGGTGTGACCAATTTTTCTGGGGCGGGTCCCCTGTGGCCCCCAGGGGGTCCAACTTTTGTTTTTTAAATACAAACCCACATCCTGTGATACATTTTCAGAAAGGCAATAGAATTAGAAGTACTTTTCAAAAAAATTTACACGTCTAGCGTGTTTGGTTTTAAAATGGCGACCATTTGAAATTCCAAGATATGGTTTCCAAGAGTGTCTAAAATTAGGCGAATTATTTGCAATGGGATATTGAATAATTAAATAGGACACCAATGTCGAGGAACCTGTTTTCTTAGATATAATTCGCCTAGTTTTAAACAATATCTTGGAAATTTCAAATGGCCGCCATTTTGAAACCAAACACGCTAGACGTGTAAATTTTTTTGAAAAGTACTTCTAATTATTTTGTCATTCTGAAAATGTATCACAAGATGGGGTTCGTATTTAAAAAAACAAAAGTTGGACCTCTTGGGGGAGGGGGCACATGGGACCCGCCCCAGAAAAATTGGCCACACCATCAGGTGGTTTAATTTGGGATATAATACCATGCAAAATTTCAAAACTCTTCATAAAGCCGTTCAAAAGATATTTATTCATCAGGTGGTCTCGGACTTTTGGGACACTCTGTATATCCAACGCTATTTGTATTTGACTTGGCGGTCGGAGCGCTCCCACTCTCCTCTATACGCACAAAAACTTAGTAGATAAAGCTTGGGGTGATAGCATGATTGTTCCAAGTACACATCCTGTATAAATTATTCTAAAAAATACTGGAATGTATGATTGAAAAAATGGGTACATTTTATTTTTATAAAAGCCTAGCTTATAATAAAGGCGATAAAACGACTTTAGGAGGGGACTACTAACAAGAAGCTATCCAAACACCCGAAAATATCCAAATTTGTTGGTTAAATTGGGATGTCAAGTAAAACCTTAATGAAGGTTGAAAATTACTATATCTTCACTTGACATAATAGAGTCAACATCATGATTGACATAGTTTTTCAAACTCTCATTTATAAAAGAATATACTTTAAAATATTTTCGTGTAAAAATAAGTTGAAAATTATTCGAAATGAGTCTCCAAAGCGTCCAAAATTGGAAAACAGAAACCTAAAAAGTAACGCCGGAAATAAGAATCCCACTTTTTTTTAAAAAAAAAATTGGTTGGCAATGGCAACACTTTTTTGTATCATTTGTTGTCTAAAGTATTTACAATTTTGTTTCTATGCGTTTTTTTTTTTTTTTTTTTCCCAGGTTAGTGTTAGTGTAATATAGACATGAAAAAATACATCCAGAACAGAGAGTTTTGAAAATAATAACCCACAACCGTAATGGTGAATGTTTCGCGGTGATTGTGCAGAAACTACGAACGATTCTTGGACGTCATGAAGCACCAAATGAATCGACTTTCGCAGATTAGTCAAGAAATTTGAAGAAACGGGTTCAGTATTGGACGCCAAAAAGCCTGGGCGCAGTGGTCGAAATGAGGCAAATGTTAAATTTCAAGGATTGGGCAACTGTGTGTAGGGCTAGCAGAGGAGGTCATATGCCCGATATTGTTTTTCTCTCATAAAACCCAAAGACTCATGAAGACAATGATATGCTAATTGTACCCTTTTTAAAAAAATAAAATCAATTTTAGTCAAATTTAAATCCGGCGTTACTCTTGGAGCACCCTTTATCCTTTTGGCTGAAGCTCCTTTCTAGCGGTAGCACAACTCTACAGGGTGTTTCAAAAGGTTATACGAAAAAAGAAACCACGTACAGTAGAGCTCAAATAAAGGCCACTTTGCTTAATAAACCTTTCAAAAGGTTAATAAAAAATAATTTCATTACCCCTCCCTCCAAAACTCCGCCCCTGATTGGGGAAAAAGTGCCAAATACTCACCAAAGAAGCATGATAACAATCGGAGACGTCATGCAAAAAATGAAGTCAATCGCAATATAATTCGATTTTTAATTGTCAACTTTGGGTGGCCCTAGCTACCTTGGGATCCATTTCCGTATAGGTGTTTTATTAAGCAAAGTTGCCTTTATTTGAGCTCTACTATACGTGGTTTCTTTTTTTTTTTTGCATAACCTTTTGAAACACCCTGTATATTCAAAACAATAATGTACTTTAATCATTATTTTTAAAATTTCATTACAATAATAAAATAAATTTGTACGTCTATATATAAATCGACGACAGGCTTACACAATCAATAGTACAGACACCATAATATCTGGGTCATTATTTTCAATGATGGACTTTTGGAAATTAACTTGTAAAAAAATACCCTTCCTCAAGGTATGAGGTATTCAAAAATCAAATAAAAAAATTGTTCGCCCGGTTTAAGTTGTTGTTGGTAACGTTCTCAACGACTCTCATTGTGTCTCCAGTCCAAGGAAGGCGGCCACTTCAACAGGATCTGTCCATAATGCTGACGGCTCTAGATGTTGGATAGTTGCTGGCTGCTCATGATTTACATTATGAGCAGCCAACATACATAGAGAACAACGATCAGATACTTCAGGGTTTAGCAAGGATTTATATAGCAGCTCTTTGAAGAAGTATCTGGAGCAGCACGGCTGGGATGAACACCTCCCACACAGTGAGTTGTCGTCGGAACGGTGTTGATGGTATTTGTCCGCGCCCAAGGACAAGGGTAGCCCCGGTGCGAAGAACCAACCATCTTGAGGCCTCCGGATTAAGTGCTACTTATTGTTGATTTTTTCTTTCAATCAGTTTTAGTTGACTCGTTCAACTCGATGCCCAGAGCGCCTGTGTTCCAACACCTCGATTTTGGAGAAATTCACTTTTTCAACCCCGAGTTCACTGTTTTCAGGAAGTAATGAATACATTGAAAAGACATCACAATCAATCGTCACCAGAATAAAAGAACATTTTCCTTCAGTAAACAGCAAACACCCGGAAACATATTTCTCCCTTTATTATCTTTATCAGTCAACAAAAAGCTACTCATAAGTCGACTCTTTGAAAAGTCGACTCATTTCAAAAAGATGATTCGACTCGTGAGTGAGTCGAGTCGTGAATCGACTCGTGGATGACTAGCCATCCCTAGTCTCTATAATTCTATATTCGAACGAGCAATAAAAATGTTAAGTCGAATAAAATCAAAATTACCTCTATGGGTAACATTTTTCTGTGATGATAATTTAGAAATTATTTTTCGGATTACTTGTACCAAATTTCAATAGCAGAAAGAGTGACAAAAAAAAAGCAATCAAAATATTATTGTGTCTACAAAAATTGATTGTGTAAGCCTGACAGCATAGGCAATAGGCACATTATAAAAATAGATATATCTAAGAATATATTCAGCATTATTGTTTTGTTTAAAAAAAATAAATCAAATAATTATATAAAAAATGGACGGATTAGTAAATTAATAATAAATCCTAATATTTCCCAGCTTTACCAATATAAAGTAAGTTAACCCAGTTATGTCCATCAAGTATACACACACATCTACGGCTTTGGCAGGACACGACCTGCTTTTAGCATGTTTGTCCTTCGTCCTGCTGTCTGCCTTTGACCATTTTCATTATTTACCATCATTTTCATATTTTAATATAATTTTCATTAGGTATTCAACATCATTTTCATTTTTTAATATAAATTTCATTTCATTTTTTACATCATTTTCATTATTTACCATCATCATACATTACTCTCATCTTCCACTGACTGAATTACATTTAATTCAGTCTTCAGATGAGAGTTAATGCATTTAATCATTTTTTCACCTCCTTCTCTCTCTCTCTCTCTAAAAAAAAAAAAAAAANAAAAAAAAAAAAAAAAAAAAAAAAAAAAAAAAAAAATTACGCAAAAACACTTTCCAAATGTCAAATCACCTGAATACAAAAAATTACAGTATACACAAGAGGACATACATGGTTATCAAACTTAATATTAGGATGTCAGGTAAAATGAAGTAGGTACATCTCAAATTTGATAAAAATAATCGTTTTGTAATGGGCTAAAATTTTCGGAGTTTTCAATACTAAATTTTGCCATTGAAAATGCGAAATGTCAGTCCATTACAATACTTTCTTACTTTGGATCAGGAAAGTTTTTTTTTTTTTTTTTTTTTTTTTTTTTTTTTTGTTNTTTTTTTTTTTTTTTTTTTTTTTTTTTTTTCAGTCTACTACAGCTCAAAACATATTTTTAGTAATTTCTTCTACAAGTACACACCTAAAAATATATTCCATATGTCTCAGTATTCTTTGAAGTAAAAAGACTCTTTTTTTTTAATGGTGACCTATTCGACACGTAAATTAAGAATAATTCAAGTTTAATTTTACAAAAGTCTAAAAATATGTCCTGATCGTTACCTAAACATATGTGAGATTACCTATTGATTATAATATTGAAAAATAAATCATTAAATATAAATCAGTTTTTGGATAGTAGAGAGTGACCCACGAATGCCTTTCAAAACATATAAAAGTGGACATCCTGGCTCTTTCATGAGCTCAGGACTGATCTTAAAATCTAAAATACTGTCAAAGTGCAGTATTGACTTGCCTCTCTACCTGACCCTGTAAATCTGAATTCGAAAAATCAGTAAAGTGGACATCCTGGCTCTTTCATGAACTCAGGATTGATCTTAAAAACTAAAATACTGTCAAAGTGCAGAATTGACTTACCTCTCTACCTGACCCTGTAAATCTGAATTCGAAAAATCAGTAAAGTGGACATCCTGGCTCTTTCATGAGCTCAGGACCAATCTTAAAAACTAAAATACTGTCAAAGTGCAGAATTGACTTCTCTCTCTACCTGACCCAGTAAATCTGAATTCGAAAAATCAGTAAAGTGGACATCCTGGCTCTTTCATGAACTCAGGATTGATCTTAAAAACTAAAATACTGTCAAAGTGCAGAATTGACTTACCTCTCTAACTGACCCTGTAAATCTGAATTCTAAAAATCAGTAAAGTGGACATCCTGGCTCTTTCATGAACTCAGGACTGATCTCAAAATATAAATAATGTCAAAGTGCAGTATTGACTTACCTCTCTAACTGGCCCAGTAAATCGGAATTCGAAAAATCAGTATCCTGGCTCTTTCATGAGCTCGGGACTGATCTTAAAAACTAAAATACTGTCAAAGTGCAGAATTACATTCCCCCTCTACCTGGCCCAGTAAATCTAAATTCGAAAAATCAGTTAAGGGGACATCCAGTAAATCTAAATTCGAGGAATCAGTAAAAAAAACTCAATTTCAACAGAAATTGGGTATTGATGCTTCGAACTGAGTTTAATCTGAAGCCCAGTTCACAATAAAATACAAGTTAATATTACTAGTCTTGAACTTGTATAAAAAAAAATGTAATTCGTGTAGCGAAACAATTACAATAAATACAAATTTCAATAAAATCTTGTGTTTCAACTACAAATAATAAGGCGAGTCACGAGCGCAGTCTACTTGAGAATGTCATAACAGACAAAAGCGCTCGTGACTCTCCTTATTATTTGTAGTTGATACACAATATTTTATTAAAATTTATATTTCATAATGACTACAAACATCCTAAATACCATTCCTAAATTAAAATTATAATAAAGAAGTATATTTATGTCAACGTTACAATGATAATCAATTTTCAATTTAGAAAAAATCGTCATTACGTTGACTTACATCAGCGAGTCTCAGCACGAAACACCAATGCAGTATGGGTATCAACCGAGCTATTTGGTTCATTGTGTAGCAAAACTATACTAAATACAAGTTAAAACACTAGAAAAATAACTTGCAGATAATTGTGAAATGGGATCCAGGTTGAATCAAGTTTGGCAGAGACGGCCAAATCTTCTCTCTGACAGTACAAACATTATAAACTAATAGATAAATTTAAAATTATTTAATGGTGACCTATTGATTTTGATTTAATTTGCCTTCAGATTTAGCAATGATGGCACACTTTAAATAATTTTTTTTAAAAAACGTCAAAATTACCTACTTTTTCGAAGAAAAAAAAAGACGTACTCAGGAGCGGATACAGAAATAAATCGGGGGGGGGGTTGCGATCAACTTGGAAAAAAAGTTTAAATTAAATAGGCATACAATACGATAACTAGTAAGTGACCCACTAGAAATTAGAGAACAAGTAATATGAGTTGCAAGCATAAATTTAGCTTCTCAAAGTTCGAATTTTAACTGAACCTCTGAAATATTTCAGACGTAAATAGCTAAACTTTTACATTATGCAGTCTTGGGGGAGGGGAGGCGATCGTATCCGCCCCTGGACGTACTTGGACTGGTTTTCCGGTTGTTTCATTGAGAAAACCATGTTGCACGAATTTCTTTTTTCGCACATTGATTTCTCGGCGGTACCTATTATATATCTTCTGAGATAAAATGTTTTGTCAAATTCATTTAAATCATGAAAATTTAAAAGCGATCACGAAGAAGAAACAATTGCCTCAAAATTTGATATTTTAGGTGTAGGTACGTAGGTTTCAAAAATCGAATTCAAAAAATCCGTTCGATTCTTTACGAATTTTACGAACCATTCAAAATATCTACAGAACGGATTGAATAAATTTTGACCCCAACTCCAGTTTTCAAAATACACATTTTTTTTCTATTTAGTTTTTGACTCCATACATAGTCACATTTTATGTTTTTTGCAATTTGGCGAAATTCACAATTTTTTTCTGCTGACATAGAACACAATACATATCCATGTCACAATAACCAGAAAATTAGTTTAACTTACCCATCTAATGGATAGGAATTTCCGTATGTGATAATGTCATTAAATATCACCAACAATGTTCGCCATTTTTTAAATTACATATTCTGTCACATGACTTCTATTAAAACGTAAAAAGCTCAAAACGGTTTCAAAACTTATATAAAAAAAAATGTCGGCCTCTATTTGCAACTTGGAGCTCATACAATAATTATACTCTAGAATCCATGTTGAAAACTTTTTGTATACATACTCGTACACTAATACGAACCCAGTATAAGTGTATCAGGTTCTATTTAATTCTGTATACAAAACTCGTCGGTCAAAAGTCGCGTCACATAATAACGAACAATGATCATTCTCATTTTGACAGTTGTTTACATCAAAACATATCTTAAAAATTCTAAAATATTCTTCTTCTCAAAAAACCCACTATAAACAAACTCATCAAAACAATAAAAGTACTTAAATAAATTTTCGTACCATCCGAAGGTCTGGTTTGCCCACAAGCAGGTGGACATACAGGTATAATTGACTCAAACAATTCAACTTGTTTCTCTGAAGTTCCCAATTTATTTGCAGCTCTACATATATAAATCCCATACTGTCTCTTTTCAATGGTAATTATTCGTATAGTAGTGTCCGTGAATTCATCAGCAGTAGCAAAATGTGATATACTATAATGTTGATTATTAGCTAATACTTGTTGAGTATCTTCTTTAATCCATGAAATAGCTGGTGGTGGATATGCTTCTACATGACATACTAAATCCATATCATATAATAGCGCTTGTCCTAATCTAGGTTTAGGTACAGTAATAACAGGTGCAAATTCAACTTCTACAGCAATATTCCGTCTTGTACCTTTACCAACACCATTTTCAGCAACACAATAATAAGTTCCACGATCTTCTTTAGTAATTTGTGGAATTTTCAATACACTTCCTCTGTATATACTACCACCTGTGGGAAGAATAGCGTTGTTTTCACGTCTCCAAGATATGCGTGGGAAAGGGTGGCCTCCAGCATAACATTCTAATACTATAGGTTGACCTTCACTTACTACGAAAGATCTTGTAGAATTATCAGATATTATAGGTGGTCTACGAACTTGTAAATCTACTTCTGCTGATATTTTATTATTAATACCAATAATGACTTGACATCGATAATAACCTGCGTCAGTCTCTTGAATATCTTTAACAAGAAGTGTATACGTTGAGCTTGCAGTATCGTAACGTATAGCAAACCGAGAATCTCTTATAATTAATGAACTACCTGTAGATATTGGTAAAGGTTCAGTTATCTTGTTTCTATCTACTTTCATCCAAATCACAGGATATTCTTGAGCGTATTGTACAGAACATTTTAATTCAACAGTACCACCAATATCTTTAATTTGTTCTTGAGATATGTAAGATATAGTTGGTGTTCTTTGACATGTTATGTATGAGACAAAAAATAATGAACTTATATAAAATAAAACGTTAAACTGATAAGATTTCATATTTATAAACTTTGATTAAAATTCAATATTTACAAAAAAGTGATAACACATAAACACACAAATAGTTTGATAAACAAAACACTTCACTGTCAACTAATTAAGAAATAATATTAAAAACAAACACAGATTAATTGAATAATAAATTATGATTTAATTTATAAAAATTTAAAATGTGTTTTTATAAGTTTCATTTTTAATTTAAAACTTACTTAATTACGATGTAAAGATTGTAAAGTATGTTTTTTTAACCACCGCCCATGTAAACAATTTAATTCGAACAAAATACGTCACAGATTACAGTGTTGTCATATCATGATTAAATTTTCCCTCGTACAATTATAAAAAAATCCCATTAAATCCCTTTTTTTATTGATCCAATTTCGAGTCAAGCAATTTGTTTGACTAAATTATTTTTCATAATTATAAAAATAGCTTCAAAAAAAAAATAAAAAAAAATAGTTAATTTGTCTTTCCTTAAACAAATTAACTATTCAGAATCTTCTCAAAACAGGATACTATGTCAAGTAGCATATTAACAAATTAAATAATTGAACTGACTACGTTTTCACTTGACTAAAAAAATTTATTTGCAAATTTTACAATAGTAGTATATACAAATGTACACCTGTACACATAAAGAAGAAAAGAATTTAATTTACATTATAAAATTTACAATTGAGTTGACATGTTTCGTCTTTATATATACGAAAAGCTGTAAATGCCGGAAATTGTATCTTTAATTCACAACTCGAAAGAAAGGACAATTTTGAAATAATTATGTAACATAGATCCAGTTTTCGGGTATTGGACTTATGTAAACGCAGCCTTTCTGATTTTCTAAATTTTGTAAAGGCGGCCTAATCTGGCGCATGGTTTTTGTTTTCCCTTCTTTTTGTTTATTTTTTACTATTAACTAGTTGTTCTGAGGATGTCTCCAGGAGGAGACGAAACATGTCAACTCAATTGTAAATTGAGTGTAAATGTATAATTTTCTTTTTTATGTGTACAGGTGTACATTTGTGTATACTACTATTGTAAAATTTGCAAATAATTTTTTTTAGTCAAGTGAAAACGTAGTCAGTTCAATTATTTAATTTTGTTATTCAGAATCTATTGAAGGTTAACTTTTTAGTTCCTACTCCCATTTGTTGCTGGGGATTTTTGTTAAATTTTACCCCAGTCAAGTATCTGTTAAATTTTACCTCAGTCAAGTATCTGTTAACGATTTTTCTTTAGAGACATATATTGTTCGTTCCATAATAAGTACACTACTTAGACGGCGCCGCCCTGTGAAAGTGCTACGGGCCCCGCAGAAGGTTAATCCGGTCCTGTTCCCGATATTTATATGATAAATACTTGGAATAAAATAGGTACTTGAAATTCAGGGTAATTCAATAATTTTCAAAGAGTTTCGTAACCATATTAAGTAGATATGGTTCTAATAGCCTGGCTGTTGGAACCATACCTACTTAATATGGCTACGGTTTGAATCTCTGTCCGCACTTCTTCGAAATACTGATTAGGATAGATCAAAATAAAGGTCGCAGTGCTGATAAAAGTCTCAATTGAGACCTGCAATCAATTTAATAATATTAAGATTTACATACCACTGATATTAAAAAAATCCCTATTTAAATAAACATTTTAAAATATCCCTCATTGAGGATTAAAAATATCCCTGAAATAGAAACACTAGTAACAAGTAACAAGGTCATATTTTTAGATTCGGCAATCCTCGGATTTGTAAAAATGTAATCCGTGCTAACGTGTACTTTACACGTTTCATAATTGTGAATTTTATTTACCAAATTCAATAATAAAACAACTAAGAATAAAATAAAAAATAAGTAATAAAAAAAAAATCTGGTGTGAATATCACACGAATTTTCTTATCCATGGAGGTATTGTAATGAACTGAAATTTTAGATGCTGAGTTTTCACTTTAGACAGAATTCGTGAAGAGCGTCAAAAAGCAACAACCACCAATAGCAGATTCGATTACAACTAAAAGTATCGAAGTTAGTCCTTTGCATAAAAATGATAAGACACACCAAATCTGGGGTTATAGCACTTATCGATCTCAAGATATCACAGATAGTACACACGGACCAATGGCTGAAATTCATGATTTGGGTTCTAGAGACCTCGAATATTTCGAACCATTACAATTTTTTAAAAAATAAAAAATCTCGAGTGGAGTAAGTACAAAAAATCTGGCATGAAGATCACACGACTTTCCTTATGTACAGTCTCTATCTCTTAGCGTTTTCTTTTCATGACAGACTCGTGCTAAAACAGCTAAAAAGCGACCAAAAAAAAAAAAAAAAACNAAAAAAAAAAAAAAAAAAAAAAAAACACCTAGAGTAGATTCGATTTCAACCAAAAGTATCTTTTTGCATTCCATGCATAAAATTGATATAAATAGGCACCAAATTTTAAGCTCTAACACTTAACGTTCTCTTTTTAGGCAAGAACCGCTAAAGACCGGTCGAAAACCGCTAGAAACCGCAAGGAGTAGATTCGATTTCAACCAAATATGTCATTTTTCATTTTTTTTATCCAAAATCCAAAATTGATTCAAATAGGCACCAAATTTTAATCAAAAATCGGCCGAAAATCGCTAAAAACCGGCAACGGTAGATCACGCTGTAGCCAAAAGTACAATCATCAATACATAAAAGTAATACGAATATGTACCAAATTGAAGCTTTAGCTTTTACCCTTCTCTTTTTACGCGAAATTAATTAAAACCGCTAAAAAGCGGCAAAAAAACGTCAACAGTAACTTCGATTTCAATCAAAAGCTTCGTGGTTCGTTCTGGGAATAAACTTGACGAACATACATATACAACTTTAAGTCACTTGAACTTCCTACTGTTGAGATATCTTGTTCGCAGACAGACAGACATACGAACCAATGGCTGAAACTCGAAATTTGGGCTCTCGAGACCTCGTGTTTTACATTGAAAACTCGACTTCGAAAATTTCAGCCCATTACAATACTTTCCTTTTTATAGGATAAGGAAAGTGAAAAACACCAAATGAGCACATCAAATTTACTCTGTATGTTTCGAAACAATTGGTCCTTGGCGGACACAGCAGCGGATACAGAACGGGGGGCGATATCTGTGATTCACCTATAACGCCTTTGAATGCTCTGACCCTGCTGATTTAAAAATATTTGAATGCTCTGGCAGGGTTAGATCTCCTTTCCACCTCATCGCACCAACTTCATGAACCATGCTGTTCACGCTGCAAGACTGTGGAATCAATTGCCATCAGACTTGAGATTGATGGAGAGTTGGATTGGTTTTAACATCCATACAAGAAGACATTTGCTCGGAATTAAGCTTCATTCTCAAATGACCTATGATTATTATGATAGGTTAGATATTAGGTAAATAGGTAGGGATTTCAAAGGGTTGGGTGGAAAAGAATTCCTCAGAAATTAATCCCGCCCTTTGAATGAACTTTATTTTATATTATTTACCTTCTTCTTCTAACTAGCTTCTTTTCTTTATTTTCACCATTTCATATGATTATTCCCCCCAGGTTAGGTATCAAATAGGTTAGATATTAGGTAAATAGGTAGGGATTTCAAAGGGTTGGGTGGAAAAGAATTCCTCAGAAATTAAGCCCGCCCTTTGAATGAACTTTATTTTATATTATTTACCTTCTTCTTCTAACTAGCTTCTTTTCTTTATTTTCACCATTTCTGACCTATGATTATCCCCCCTAGGTTAGGTATAAAATAGGTTAGATATTAGGTAAATAGGTAAGGATTTCAAAGGGTTGGGTGGAAGAGAATTCCTCAGAAATTAAGCCCGCTCTTTGAATGAGCTTTATTTTATTTCATATTATTTACCTTCTTCTTCTAAATATCTTCTTCTCATTTTCACCATTTCTGAACAATTATAAAGAAGTTCTTTTAATAAAGAATGATATAATAATAATATAATAAAATGATAACTTACCCTCATTTGATTTTTCAGCTGTGCCAAATCAGTTCCTTCTGCCGGTACAGGCACATTGTAGAACTCCCCTTCTTCTTCCGTAAGAAGTTTGAACCAACCATCTACGGGTGCTTTGATCAATTCGGAGATACCAAAAGAGAGTGATCCCATAAAATCGTTCCTAGACGTCCGATCCCAATCCCAAACTTCTATCAGAAGACGACGGTCTTTGTCTTCGGGTTTTAGTTCACTGAAAAAAAAAAAAAAAAAANTTACTGAAAAAAAAAAAAAAAATACTTACAGCAACTCAACGTAAATAGCCTCAGTAGCTCAGTTGGTTGAGGTGGTGGATTTGTAACCAGGGGGCTGTTGGTTCGAATCTAACTCAGGTCGCAGTGATAATTACTATCAGTCTCAATAGAGTTTATTAAAAATGATTTTTATCTTTTTAGCGGTTTGTTGTAGAAACGAAAATTTTTGATATGTTATGGCTGGTGTTAAGGGCTTTTCGATTTTGAATTTGGTGGTCTTGCCCCCCCGGGGGCCCATTATTTTGTTTCTGAAAATGATTTTTTATAAATGGATTAGGAGATTTTTTTCTATAAATGACTACAAGTCCGACGAAGGGGGGGGGGATTTCCTAAGAGGCCCGGTGAGAAAATTATCATAATTAAATTTTTCATGTTTTTTCTGAATAATAAATAAATCAACTTAAAAGTTTTGAAAATTTTCAAACACACAAAATCAGAAGTTTAGCGATAGTGGGCTAATATGGGACAATGGCTATTGCAGGACACTTGATTTTAAAATATAGTGCGACCTTTCAGCTTGTACAGCAATCATAAATATTGGTATATTTCGTAAACGTTAACATCTGATAATCGAATTATTTGTTGCCAAGAAGGAGCGTCCACGCCTTTTCACATCAACTAAGTGAATTGCCTACTTTTACTTTCATTACTGCCCATACGATGATTTTAGATAAAAGCCTAATAGAGAGGCCCGTAAATTCCCCCCCTCTCCCGGCCCGGATTTTCTGTCTACGGCCCCGAATGACTAAAACACTAAAGTGAACACCTGATCATTTTGATCCACTAGTTATATACTTACTATGTGATGGTCTCATTCCAAACTGGATTCAAAGATGAAC
>CM022882.1:19955553-19969530 GCA_012654025.1 Pachypsylla venusta
CGCAGGACGTTGCTTAACTTCAGTGATCGAACAGGAACTGGTGTATTCAAATTGCCATTAGACGCTGGCTTGTATCATAATTTTGATTTAGCAAAAAGAGAAAAATCGAATTTTCTATCAAATTCTACTTTATTTTTGGTTTATTATTTTCAAACATCCTCAAAATTTGATATTTTACATATCAAGGTATGTTTACGTAAAACTAAAAAAAATTGGGTGTGAATATATCGCATGACTTTCTTTATTTATAAAAAAAAAATAAGAAAAAGGAACATACTATCCCACCTGGGAGTGAACCCAGAACCTACCAACTATGAAACAGAGGCCTTGCCACAGAGCCACAATGTTCTCTAGAAATAAAATGAGAAAATACAATATTTAAATTTAACTCTCATCATTTTTTCATAACTAACTCCATCTTCATCATTTTTTCATAACTAACTCCATCTTCATAATTTTTTCATAACTAACTTCATCTTCTGTGTTACACTGATGCGGTAATACTTTTGTGTTACACTGATGCGGTAATAATTTTGTGTTACACAGATGCGGTGATAATTTTTTGTTACAGGTGCGCGCGCATCCTAAAATTTCACTCTCATAATTTTTTCCTACCGCGCCCTAAAGAATTATAACTTCAATAGAAATTAAGTTTATGAAACTATGACCAAATAACCTACCTGAACATTTTAATCCTTGATGAGTTAAACCATGCAACATAGAGCCACAGTGATCACAAAACGTAGGCGTTATAAATGTATATACTTCAAATTTATGTTTTGCAGCTTCGGACTACGCATGCGTGTATTACATCACAAGACACAAGAGAACACAGAGAGACAAAAAACAAAAACACACAAAATGAAAAACACAATAAAAAAAAGATAGGGTCCGACTCCAGGGAGAACCCTAGGGTCCTCGAACAAGACAAAAATCCCTCGTTCAAAATATTTTTCCCGTTTGAGGAAAAGAAAATTTGCTCAAGCAATATTGCTCATCAAGGCATGGCCGTAAAAACGTTTCCTAACCTGTCTGGAGGGGTTAAAATATGTCAATAAAGCTAACAAGTAAACACAAAAAGTTAAAAACAAAACAAAAGAGAAGTGGAAAAAATAAAAATATGGTTGGTGGGATTTTTCCCGCGATGTGTCACGCCGCACGCGACAAAAATCCCACNAAAAAGACCCAAAAATCCCACAACTATGGGACCCTACGGTTCGCCCCGGAGTCATATTCAAAACGATATGTAGAGAAAGAAAATGAACACAGAGAAAATGAAATTAATTTGAATAAGAGTGGTAATAAGATCATGAAACAAACTGCAAGCGAAGAAACATTAAAGTATCAAAACAATAATTGAGAAATTATGGGACGGTTAGTGTAGAGCAGAGGTTCCCAAACTGGACGGCGCGAAGGCAAGCCAAAGGGGGTCGCGAGACCAGTTGAATTATTATCATTTAGTTAAAATGTTTAGAAAATTTGAATGAGATAGCAACTTTCATTTCAAGAAAAGGGGGCGCGGTACCAAAAAGTTTGGGAACCCTTGGTGTAGAGAGACAAAAGAAAAATATGGTGAAATGGTATGAACTGCGGCATATGACACAGGGAATCCTGGACAGGAAAAATCCAATTTTCCCAAATCCCACCACTTTTAATCCCATGATATCCTTAATATTTCTTCCCTTTTTAATAATTTTCAAAAAGTGTCGTGCTCAAGAAACATTGCTCATAAAGGCATGGCCGTAAAAACGTTTCCTAACCTGTCTGGAGGGGTGAAAATATGTCAATAAAGCTAACAAGTAAACATAAAAAGTTCAAAACAAAAGAGGCGGCCGGAGAGACGGAGAGATATTGCAAATTCAAGGTGTCTACCAAATCGTCAAAGTGAAATTCCCTGAATTTTCCAGATTTTCCAGTGTACTTTTTCAAGATTTTGTCTCCCATCTGGCTTCAAAAAGCACAATATTGGGGCCCAGCGACCCCAAAAACTATACAGCAAATTTCCTTCATACCCTAAACATGTATACCAAAATTTTAGAGGAAAACGATAATAAGCGCCGCAGGCGAAATTTTTCAGGAAAAGCATGTTCACCTATAAAATTAGCCATTGAAATTTTAAAAAAAAATCAATTTGAAAAATTCCCTGACTTTTGACGTTTTTTCCTAAATTCCCTTACTTTTCCTTGACATTTCCAGCCTCCTAAAATTCCCTGACAATTCCAGGTTTTCCAAGATTTCCAGTCTGGTAGACATCCTGAAATTGCAAACCGCAAATGGGAAAAATCCCGCGTTTCCGAAAATCCGTCGTTTCTTGTCCAGGATTGCCTGCCAGGTGCCGCTTTCGAAATTCACGAGCAACAGAAAAAATAAGTTTTTAATATTTCCAAACACAGATTTAACTAGATCAATCAATCGTGGCATCATCTACAGGGTGACCCATGGTCAATGGTCACCCGGTAGTTTTGGCCGGGGGCTTTTCTAATCATCATGATCAGCAGGAAAAATTAATAATGTCAAATCAGAATAAATAAAGTGCGGTCAGGGTAAAGGGAGCTTCTATTTAAAAATCGGAAGTTGGTACCGTTTTTCGGTGCTTTTGGACCACCCCTGTATAAAATTTAGTATTAGATAATTGTACCAATACATTTAAATTTCTCGAGAAATCGACGTCAAAAAAATAACTTCCGTGGGTCCGATTCTAGATCTGACCATAAATATTCAATTGCCAGAATTCAAACATTTCATGCCGTTCTAAGTTAGTAGTAGGAAATCGGGCATTCTGGGGCACTTGGTGTTTTATCTTTCAAAATACAAAGAACCTATTGAAGTTAAGAAGCTTAAAAGACAATGGTTGAATAAACATGTGGTCTATACAGGGTGTCCCATTTCAATTAATTTTATTCTATGAACAATGTTTTGGAATATTCGGATTTAAAAAATATTCATTGGAGTCACATTTTGTCAATAGGTCATATTAAATGCCACAGTGATTAATTAATTTGAGAGTGAAATCTTCATGGGCCGAGTCCATTTGAGCTAGTGATGGCATATCGTTCAAAAATATATCGATATATCGAATTATCGATATATCGTATTTCAAATATATCGGTATATGGGAAAGAAAATTAGAATTATTAGAAATTAGATTTTACGAATTAGAAATTATTATTAGAAATTTTATTAGAAATTAGAATTTTACGAAGTGAATTGGTGGAAATGTCGACGGGTGTCCCATTCCGTCAATAAACAAACATAGACTGTTGTTTGTGAAAAATTGTGTGTGCTATGCGAGGAAGTCAAGGAAACAGATTATTATGTATTTTTCAAGGAAACAGATTATTATGTAATTAATTTTGAAACATTGGTCCGTCCCGAATGACCAATAGATGTTAAAGAGACGTTAAGCCAAAAAAAAGTCTCATTGGGTCACTAAAACCTAAAAACAACTGGTCCAAAATAATTTCTATTAAAAAGGTTATCTATCCATTGTACAATTTATTGTTTAGAATCGTCATTGAAAATGCCTTCAGTTTGCGTTTAACTTGTTACAGATGTTAAATCTGAATTTGCAGGCCGTACGATTATTTTTCTGTTAAGTTAACGCTTTTCTTCAGATTTTTGTTTTTATCTCAGTTGCTATTAGTGATGGCATATCGTTCAAAAATATATCGATATATCGAATTTTCGATAATTCGAATTTCAAATATATCGGTATATGGGAAAGATATCGATATATCGACGATATATATCGGTTTATTGGAAATTAGAATTTTACGAAGTGAATTGGTGGAAATATCGGACTTTGGAAAGTACAGAGAGGGGACTCTGAATTTTCCTAACCTGACCCTCCCCTGCTTTCCAGTTTCCATCAATGACCAGTTTCAAAGGGGCAAGTAGGATCCTCTAAAATAGAAAACTTCCAGGGAAAAAAAGGATAACTTCAAATTTTATCGCTATATTAAGGACATTGAAAAAAACCTAAATTAGTGTACATATTAAACGATATATCGTGAAAAATATATCGATATATGAAACAATATATCGAGAAAAATATATCGATATAATATATCAATACATCGGAAGAAAANAATTTCAATTATTTTCCTACAAGATTTGACGTATGATAACGAAATAGAGACCAATTTCAATTATCAGCCTTCAAGATTTGACGCATGATAAAGAAATAGAGGCCAATTTCAATTATTCGCCTCCAAGATTTGACGTATGATAACGAAATAGAGGCCAATTTATTAGCCTCCAAGATTTGACGTATATGATAAAGAAATAGAGACCAATTTCAATAATTAGCCTCCAAGATTTGACGTATGATAACGGAAACTTTAGCAAAAACAACCCTATTTCGTGCTGCAGTCTCATATATCTGGCTACCATTGGAAATAAAAATTGATATTTTTAATTTCGTAGAAATTGAACAAGCAATAAAGGAAAATTTATTAAAATGGAACACACTGTAGTTTAAATATCGAAAAAACTTGAGCAAAATTAATAAAGTAGGTGAACATGAAGCAAAGTATATATAGTGATCAAGTGTCATTTGAGTGGTGGTGTGATGTAAAATTTGATAATATAAGACAAATGTAAAGTGAAATATTTGCTGATACTGAACTATTGAAAAATCCTTTAAGGACAGACTAAATGAGACAAAAATGCAGTTGAATTGTCTACCCAACAACCATTGCGTCTTCTTAAGGTACGTTTACACTGCCCGAACATCCCCGAGCATTCGTGATCGTTGCTCGCCAGTTTTCAACGAGCACGAACACAAACGAGACCTGTGTTCACACTGTTCGAGCATTTCTGACTATCAGTTACTTGTGAGGATTCGCAGAGAACAGGTGGCACCCGTGCTATCCAAAATTACGGTTTCCTCATTCTAGACTATCTAGCGGAGGAAAAGCGAAAAAGGAGAAGGCGTTGCATGTGGGAGTCGTCATTTTTAAAGAAAAGAAATTACTCCCTATTGCTGATGGATTTGAAGGAAGATAACAGTGGGCTATTCAGAATAAAATAAAATTTAAGGTCTGGCTGCCACAGCTCAGGGTGCTCCGCATACAGAGAAATCAACAAAAGGCACTTTTCATTTTCCCACTCCATCAGTCAAATACTAAAAAGCAACAACACCACACACAAAATAGGAGACGTGTATCCTTCAACAGCTAGGCGAGAACTAGATTCACAGAACACCATTCGACGAATCCCGGGGTGTTTACACAGAGCGAGCGGCGATCGAAACCGACATCGGGCGGATCAGGCCCCGAGCACGAACGAGCATTCACTTCGATCTTGATCGGCTCGCGGCAACTGTTTACACTGCCCGAGCCTCGGACGAATGCTCATTCGTCACCCCTGCTCGCGACGAATTCTCGGGCAGTGTAAATGAGGCTTTAGATATATTGTTTCTTAATGACTATCCCTGATAAAACTTCAGCAGTATAATAAATATGATCTTCTTGAATAAAATCTTCACAATGCGTGGAGCAGTCCTCCTGGTCGAGTGGGTATAACATTCGCATTGCACTTGGAGGACCTGGGGTTGGAAAATTTTTGACTTTTTGCTTATGATTTCGGGGTGCACTCAGCCTCGTGAGGACAATTGAGTAACCATTTTAATGTAAGTAGCGACCTGTGGCAGCATTACCAAAGTAAAAATATTAGAAGAGATTATTAGTGCAGGAGGCCGTTCGTAATGCTGTGATAGCCACAATAATTGTGAAAAGGCCGTTGATCCCTAACTACAAAAAAATTCTATATTTCCATTACATTTAGTTGGAAGGGGAAAAATTTTAGAGGACAAGTTCATTAAACATTTTTGTGTTATTTTAGTCTAAGGAGATATGTCCTTAAATGATTTTCAATTAGTTCGGAATCACCCAGTATATGAAACATAAAAAAGTGGCTGAAATTTAAGCCTCAAATTGAATTGGTGGAAAATTAGAATTTTGACAGTGTCTGGTTGTAAAATTATAAAAAAAAAGTATTAAGAAATGTAAAGACTAATCTAAATGTGGAAAATTTTAGATGATAATTTTTGTTTTTATGTCTTTGATGACTTTATAACGTTTTTTTCTTTGAAGGATTATTTATTATTTTAAATATTTTTTAATTTTCGTCTTGAGACTTTTTCAAAAATTAGATATGGTTTTTTTTTTAAAAAAATTAAATAGTCTCAAGACGANAAAATATTTAAAATAATAATCCTTCAAAAAAAAAAAAAACTAAATGTGGAAAAGTGAGTTTCTCCCTAGAAAAGTTGAATTACAAATTACAAGAAGAGTTGAATTACAAGAAATACGTTTTGTTTACAAATATAGGTGGGAAGAGAAGCAACGTTGTCACTGATACTAATCAAGTAGACATATCATTAACATCTAAAGGTAATTCGAGACGAAAGTTACCTTCTATTCGCTGGAAACGTTGATACGTAAAGGCCCATTCACACTGCCTGAACATAAACGAGCATCGAGCATTCGTGATCATTGCTCGCCAGTTTTCGACGAGCACGAACACAAACATGCATTCTGTTCACAATGCTCGAGCATTTCTGACGATCAGTTAAACCGACATCGCGTGGATCAGACTCGAGCACGAACGAGCATTTGCTTCGAACATGATCGGCTCGCGGCGACTGTTTACACTGCCTGAGTCTCGAACGAATGCTCGTTCGTCACCTCTGTTCGCGACGAATGCTCGGGTAGTGTAAATGGGCCTTAAGAGATACGCTTTAAGCCAGCGTCTATGACACGCCGAATACATCAGGTCTCGTTAGATCAGCCAAGTTTCAGGAAGGTTTTTACCTAGATGGTGACACGTAGGTTCGTGGCCTCGTCATGCTGACAATTTACTGTCGAACCTAAGCTGGGTGAGGTCAATTGGGGTAGTTGGTTGTTGGTTTGTAAGTTTCCAGCGAAATGAGGGTAACAACCCCGTCTGAAACAGTCTTAGATGTTAAAGATACGTTAAACGAAAAAAAAAATATTTTTTTGTAATTAATTTTCTAAAGTATATTTAGAGATTAGAGGTCTGGCCGGTAGTATAAAAAGACAAATGCAACTCAATAGTTCTCGATCGAGACTATCCTGTATACAGTGTGGTCTCACTCGCAAAATGCATAAATCCATATTAATAAATTGCATATTAAACTATATTATTGAGCAAGGATTGAAATTTCGTAAAACGTTTAACAAGTATTTCTTTGGGGGGAACTAAGAAATTAGCTAGAAATACACTTTTTGTAACACATTTTTGGGAAATAAAAGGAAATTAAAGTATTTTCAGATTTGAAATCCGGTATTGAAAACAGGACCAGAGTTATTCCTAGTTGAAGTTGAGCTTTTGTATGATGTAGCTCTTTAATTTTCCAAAAAAAAAAAAAAAAAAGCAAAGCTCTCATTCTCGAAGTAAAGCTACAAGTATTTTCATTGTTTTTACTTTCCTTATCCTATAAAAAGGAAAGTATTGTAATGGGCTGAAATTTTCCATGTCGAGTTTTCAATATCAAAACATGTTTTGAGGTCCCCAGAGTCCAAATCTCGAGTTTCAGCCATTGGTCCGTGTGTGTGTGTGATATCTCAAGAACGGTAAGTTCCCATGAACGTGTGATATGGTATGAATGTCAGTATTATGCTGTGGACCACAAACTAAGCTTTTAATTAAAATCGAATACACCGTTGGCGGTTATTTGCCGCTTAACGGTTTTCGCAAATCCTACATAAAAGGACAAAGGTAAGCTCTAGAAAATTAAATTTGGTATCTATTCATATCGAGTTCATGCATTGAATAAGCGAAGACACTTTTGGTTTGAGTTTAATCTATTCATAGTGGGTTTTGGATGGCTTTCTATCAACTTTTAGCGATTTCCACTGAAAACTTTGTCTCAGTTTTGTCACTGAAAACTCGACATCTACAATTTCGGCCCATTACAATACTTATACATAGGGAAAGTCGGCTGATGTTCACACCAGATTTTTTAACATTAAAACCGTATTTTAGATATGAGCTCCACTTATGTTCTAAGAAACGAGAGAAATGGAAGATTTTTGTAGTGGGATAAGGTTTGTATTGAAATTGAAGTATGAAGTATTCAACTAAAGACTGAGGTACATGCTTTAGGATACGACTCAATTACTGAGTAGTTCATTACACATCTCTAAAGTTTTGATTGCTAAAGCATGGAGTATACCCGGCCCGGTTTTTGAGTACCGAACTCAAATAACTTCCAAAATACTTTCATTTTCCTTTACTTACCAAATCTATGAGAGTTTTCAAAGTTGAATGTTTTTTTTTAATACTCTCAATTTTTCTTTATTCTTCTCAGTAGAAGTTTTTTAAAACCACTCGAAAAAGGTATCCCCTTAAGAATAAGGAAATATACGAACTATTAAAACATTTTTCAAAATTACTCATACAATCATTTCTCAAGATTTTTTTTGGTTAAATTTTTTGGCATGAGAAGATTCAAGATATTTTGAGTGGCTGTTTTTTATTATTATTATTTTTTATTTTTTTTAAAAAAAAAACCTGAAAATTATTAAACCTGTGTGAAATCTGTGAATGAGTAATCTAAAAAAATAGTATACAGCGTGTTCCAAAAGTCCGAGGCCATCTGAATATCTTTTGAACGGCTTTATGTGGAGTTTTGAAATTTTTCATCGTATTATATCCCAAATTAAAACATCTGATGGTGTAACCAATTTTTCAGAAGCGGATCCCATGTGGCCTCCAGGGGGACCAACATTTGTTTTTTCAATACGAAACCCCATCTTGTGATATATTTTCGGAACGAAAATAAAATTAGAAGTATTACTTTGTAAAAACTTGCACACGTGTTTGGTTTCAAAATGGCGGCCATTTGAAATTTCCAATACCTAAAACTAGTGGGTCCCCTGAAGTCAAACCATGGAAATTGGAAGTCATGTCTAGAACATTTCAAATGGCTGCCATTTTGAAAACAAACACGCTAGACGTGTGAAATTTTTTGGTACTTTTTATTGTCTATCAAAATGTATCACAAGATGGGGGTTCGTATTTAATAAAAAACAAAAGTTGGATCCCCTAGGGTCGACATGGGACGCGCCTTTGTAAAATTGGTCACAATTTTCCAAATTTGGGATATAATACCATGTAAAATTTCAAAACTCCACATAAAGCCGGTCAAAAGATATTCAAATGGTCTCGGACTTTTGGGACACGCAGTATTTTTATTATGTGTGTTATTTTTAGTAGTTTTTAAAATAAATCTGCGAGCATTTAAAACGGATGCATTTTCGAGCAAAGTAGTTAAGAAAATGGATTTGTCAGTGCCGAAGGAAGAAGAGGGCGACGACTACCTTCACATTTTAATCCTTGATGTATTAGGCCATACAATAAAGACCCACAGTGATCACAAAATGCGGGACTAGCATATGTATGAACTTTAAATTTATGTTTTGTTCTCGTTGACTGAAAAAATAAAAATTGGTTTAATTAGTAGATGATACATTTTTGGTGGTAAAATTAAGCTGAAAAAAATCGAGCTTGATGACTGAAAAATAAAAATTTGTTTTAATTAGTAGAAGTTAAATTTTGGGTGTAAATTTAAGTTAAAAAATTGAGCACGATGAAAAATTAAAAAAAAATCGTTTAATTTGTAAAAGACATATTTTTTTGGGGGGGGGGGGNTGGGGGGGGGGGAGGAAATTAAGCTAAAAAATTTAGATCGATGACTGAAAAATTAAAAATTGTTTTAATTAGTTAGATGTTACAATTTTGGGGGTAAAATTAAGCTAAAAATATTGAGCTCGAGAAGCTCGAGAAAATTGTTTAAAATAGTAAATTGAGAAAAAATGTGTGCTAAAAAAAAAAATTAGCTCGATGACCGAAAAATTAAAATTTGTTTTAATTTGTAGATGTTAAATTTTGAGGGTAAATTTAAGCTAAAAAATTGAGCGCGATGACTGAAAAATTAAAATTTGTTTTATTTAGTAGATGTTAAATTTTGAGGGTAAATTTAAGCTAAAATCACGATGACTGAAAAATTAAAAAATCATTTAATGATATTAGTAAAAGACATATTTTGTAGGGGAAAAAATAAGCTAAAAAAAATTAGCTCGATGACTGAAAAATTTAAAATTGTATTAATTAGTAGAGTGTACATTTTTGGCGGTGAAATTAAGCTAAAAAAAATTCAGCTCGAGAAAATTGTTTAAAATAGTAAATTGAGAAAAAATTAAGCCAAACAAATTGAGCACGATGACTGAAAAAAAATTTGATTCAATTATATAGAAAAAGACTAAAAAAAAAATTAGCTCGGTGGTTCGCAAATTCGAAAACCCAGTACAAAAAAAAACATTTGGTTACCGCCCCGTATTTTTTTCTTTTCAGGAAGACTGTCTCCAATTTTGATTTATTATTTTCAATAATGAACCTTTGGAATCGTCACGGAAAAAACAAAAAAAAATTACCCCCCCTCAAAATTTGATATTATACGTTTCAAGGTACGTAGAATCTAAAAATCGAATACAAAAAAATCCGTTTGTCCGCCGTCCTTCGTACGCCGTGATGGGCACTTTTACAACTTAGCGGTATATAAGTCCCATCTGGGCTCTAATTGTGCCCCGAAACTTTTGTGTGCAATCGAATGCACCCTTGGTAATTTTTGCTGCCTTTTAGCGGTTTTCAGTATCGCTGTCTAAAAGGAGAATGGTAAGAGCTGGAGATTTGAAATTTTGTATGTATGTCATATTTGGGGTCTCAGATAGCTTCAAAACTTTTGGGTTCAATCAAATATACCGCTAGCGGTTTTTACTGCTTTAAAGCGGTTTTCATTAATTCTGTCTAAAAAGAGAATGGTAAGAGCCAGAGACTTCAAATTTGGTAGGTATGTCAAATTTAGGGTCATAACGATAACTCCCCTAAAAAATTTTGCCAGAAAAATAATAAACCCAGGTGTCACATTGGCATTTTGATGAGAATTTTATGTATCTGTCAGTTAAAGTAACTTTCATTTTATATGGGGATTGGGGGACGAACGACTGTGGCAACTGACATTTTGAGTGGTTCGCAAATTCGAAAACCCAGTATAAAAAAACCCATTTGGTTGCCGTCCCGTATTTTTTCTTCTGACAGGATGACTGTCTCCAATTTTTTTTGATGAGAATTTTATGTATCTGTCAGTTACAGTAACTTTCATTTTATATGAGGGACGAACGACTTTGGCAACTGACATTAATCAAAATGAGCAGAAGAATGTTTGAGGGGGGGTAAGCCGGGACCAAAAAGCTTTTCAAACAAAAAAAAAGACTTAAATTAACTGAGCGTCGTATTATACGAATAGAACTATTTTTTATTACAACAGGATGCGACTCTCATACGTGATGATTGTATTATACAGAGCGTAACAGAGAAGTCAGCAGAACAAAATTAGGGATGATTGTTTTCTACAGAACGTAACGGAGAAGTCAGCAGAAAAAAATAGGGGTGATTCAGGGTTGCCCGGCGTCCGGCTTTGTCCTGATTTTTGCATGTTTATCCTGCCTACTTTTGAAAATAATGGAAACGACCTGCTTTTTTTTATACATTTTGTGTCAAATCACTTGTAAAAATCTGTATGAACATCACACGACTTTCCTTACCTAAAAAAAGCGGTTTCAACCGCTAATTAGCGGCAAAAAGACTTAAATTGACTGAGATACTATATATACGAATAGAACTGTTTTTGGTTTATTATTTTCAATAATGAACCTTTGAAATCGTCACGGAAAAAAAAAAAATTACCCCCCCCNGGTACGTAGAATTCAAAAATCAAATAAAAAAAAATCCGTTTGTACGGCGGACATGGGCACTTTTGCCACTTAGCGACTGATTTGGATGAAATTTGGTATATAGCTCCCATCTGGGCTCTAATTGTGCAAAGAAACTTTTGGGTGCAATCAAATACACCCTTTTTGCCGTTTTTTAGCGGTTTTCAGTATTCCTGTCCAAAAGGAGAATGGTAAGAGTAATATTTGTAATTTTGTATGTATGTATGTCATATTTGGGGTGTCAGTGAGCTCCGAAACTTTTGGGCTGAATCAAATATACCGCTGACAGTTTTTACCGCTTTAAAGCGGTTTTCATTACTACTGTCTAAAAAGAGAATGGTAAGAGCCAAAGACTTCAAATTTATTAGGTATGTCAAATTTAGGGTCTAATTACGCCCCAGATTTGGAATCGCCACGAGACCCCCCTCAATTTTTTTGTCCCCCCCAAAAAAGAATTTATTTTTTGGGGGGCCAAAAAAGGTTTATTATTTTTTGCCAGAAAATAATAAACCCATGTGTCACATTGGCAGAGTTTTTTTTTTAAAAAAATGAGCCGTTCAAAAGTTATGAGGGGGTTAGAGGAAGGCTCTATGAAAGCATTTTATATTTTCGTACAAGAGATGAATGAAATATTTAAAACCTTTTTTTCATCTTTCGGAATATAATTACAAAATACTGAATTATGTAGACACATCTTGTGGGCGAAATTTTACTTTCAGCCCACTTATCCTTCTATTCCTTTTTTAACTCATTTTACCCTCTCCCCGTCGTTCTTTAATGGGGAGAATAATTGAGTGGGCAGAGAAGAGAGAGAGAGAGAGAGAGTGAGTGAGAGAGGAAATGACTCTGTGAAGGGATGGAACAGTTTATCTTCTAAAATTTATTAAAAAGGATTTTGAAAACTTTTTTTGTAGGAGGAAAAAAAAATTGATAAACAATGTAACGTGGAATTATCAGATTTCAAAAGAACATTGAGAAAAACTCCTTATAATATTAAGCAATTGCATTGTATCCTAAGTAGAAATTATGATCCCGAATCTTCTTGACAATCCCGAAGTTTCGGGACTGGAACGACCACAATCCCGGGATTAGAAAAAAATTGAGAACCTTCCAAAAATCAAGTAGAAGTAGCTATAGTTACTATAATTCATATCCATACTAATATATAAATCCGAAAGTAACTCTGCCTGTATGTATGTATGTATGATACGCTTTCACGCTTAAACTACTGAACCGATTTTTATGAAATTTGGTATGGAGATAGACTAAACTTTAGGAAAGGACATAGGCCACTTTTTATCGCGAAAAAAAAGCCGTTGAAACTATAAACGGCCATGCCTATAAGGCGCCAAGCGAAGCGGGCGTATCCTGCTAGTAAGTAGATAAAATAAAAATAAAATCAGGTTTTTAACTTGAGAGATGTGTGCGGAGTCCTTTTGTGGAACCACCGAGAGTTTTCAAAATAGCATCACATTTTTTTTTTACTTTTTTACACTTTGCATTTTTACCGTCTTTGGACACTAAAAAATGACTGCAAACGGATGAAGGATCTGAATCTTTTTCGTGCGATAATAAACCGTCCATTTTAAAGTTAAACCGAACATAAGTTGTTACGTTCAAAAAAGATGTTAGATTACTAATAATATGTATATTTACGGGTCGAGCCCTTTTTACAAACAATACAATGTATGACAATAATATATGAAAAATAGATAAAAATATAGAGAAAAGGCTAGAGAACAATTTTTTGACCAAGTTAGGGGGAAAAATAATATAATTCTCAATAATAATTAAAAATATATATATATAAAACTGAGAAAGAACTATTTTAATCAATTGACAAAGAGAAAAAATATTACTTTGCAAGTCAAAGGAACTAACTGAACCTAAATTCATTGTCACTATTAGCAGCTCTCATCATTCTGTTGAGAGGTGCGTGAAACATATAATTGGTGCCACACGAAGTCACGTAGAACGTGTTGCTCCGCCTCAGTCTCCTGTGACAGTCTAAGTTGACCAGACCTAGCAACTTGGTGCAGTCAACAGCACCCGTAATCAACTTCCCAAAAAATCTAGCATCAGCTTGGAGGCGACGTTCCTTTAGTTCATTGATATTAACTGAACTTTGGGGAAAACGATAACGATAGTAAGAAAGAAATCTCTTCTGTACTCTGTCCAG
>CM022882.1:19979081-19990671 GCA_012654025.1 Pachypsylla venusta
CGGAAAATCGGCCATAAAATCGGCCGTAACTAAAATGGCCGGACAATACCGTGCCTATAACCTTCCCCGGATAAAAACAAATAAGTGTGCAAAGTTTCGTGCAATTCCGAGCTGTAGTTCGTAAGTTATAAGCGAACAAACAAACAAACAAATAAATAAACAAACAAATAAATAAACAAACAAACAGACATTCACTTTTATATATATAGATAGATGATTCGTCCAACCATTTCGGCACCCTCTATGACTAGATCGGAGTCACACTGAATAAGAAAGTCTGTATAGGTTCGGAGTAATGCATTGGACGTGAGATGTTTACATCAACATCATCAGCTCTTTTATATAAATAACCTTTAAATGCACATCAGTCCTTGAGCGGCTATCATTTTAATATACGTTGAAATTTTTAATAAACCCAATAAACCCTATTGACCGAACGAAAGTAAGGTATAGTTTGAACACCAAAACAGCCTCAAACTAGCGTCTATGACACGTTGACACCAGTTCCCGATAGATCACTGAGGTTAAGCAACATCCAGCGAGGTTGTGCTATATGGGTGATGTCCACGTGGGTTCTCGCCCTCGTGATGCTGTCTATTTTTTCGGTCCAACCCAGGCTGGGTAAGGTCAATATGGGTAGCTGGTTTGTAAGTTTTCAGTGAATGGAGGGTGAAACCCCCGTCTTAAATCACGTTAAGCCAAATTAAAGAGACGTTAAGCCAAATTAAAGGAAGAAAAAAAAAACAGCCTCAGTAGCTCAGTTGTTTGAGGCGGTGAATTCGTAACCAGGAGGTTGTTGATTCGAATCTGAATCCATCTCCGCCTACTGGGTCACAGAAGATCTAAATAAAGGTCGGAGTAATAATTGCAATCAGTCCCACAATAGAGACTTGCAACCTATAACATAACAAAAATTTTTGTTTTTACAACAAACCGCTAAAAAGATAAAGATCATTTTAAAAAAACACAATATTGGGCCGCTGGGGGGAAAAGGCCCACAAAATCTATACAGCCAATTTCCTTCACGTCCTAAATATGTATACCAAATTTCGTTAAAATTGGATGAAAATTGTGAATTGTATCGCGTAACAAACATACATACAAGTGCATTTTGGGATGTATACAGGGATCAAATGTGGAATTCACTAACGTTCACCAATAATAACAGACTTATATTACTGCCTTACTAAAAGTCTCTTAAGGTCTTGTTGTTCCAGCAGTAAGCCCAAGTCTTTTATTATTTATGTGATCAAAATCTAATAGAGAATGCAAAATACAATACCCCCAACTGTGTTTTGACGCTTCGACCACTGAGTTCATGGAATTAGGGGATGAATTTATAAACTTACCTTGACACTGAAATCCCTGCTTTCCAAACCCCCTGAAACAAATTTAGAATAGAATAAATTAGCAAAATCATTTGACTATAGACTTGGTGTTTCATAAACATGGAAAATATTTGATTTTTCCAAAATTTTATTGTAACCTTTTGTGTTTTGTAAAAAATCCCATTTTCGTATGAAGGACTACATCGGGTATATTTGGGCCACATGACTTCGGTGACAGGCCGTTTTTTCCTGAATTTTCTCCTTCCAATTCTGGAATTATGCGAGGCTTAGGGCCATATTCTAAAACTCCACACAAATGTGAGCTGTCACTTCGACTACAAATTAGCGAAATGGCCACTCGCACTTATAAAATTTCTGTTTTTATTTTATAATAAAATTACTAACGATCATACTACGTTGAATACACCAAATCCCATCAGATCACTGAAGTTAAGCACGTCGAGCGTGGTCAGTACTTGGATGGGTGGCCGCTTGGGAACACCACGTATCGTTGGCTCATTTTTCCGGCCCAAGCCAGGCCAGGTGTGGTCAATGCTGGATTGCAAGTTTCCAGCGAATGGAGGGTAAAACCCCTGTCTTGAATGACCAATAGATGTTAAAGAGACGTTGAGCCAAAATTAAGAAAAAAAAAAAATACATGTAATTTTTTTGGTCAGAACATTTTTTAATATACAAATCAGACACTCAAGTGGTAGTGACCACTCCAACTCGCACTCAAGTGGAGTTTTAGAATATGGCCCTTAATCTTATACGTATTAGAACCCGAAGATCGAATTAAAAAATCCGTTTGTCCGCCGTATGTCTTGTGGGGCACTTTTGCCACCTTTAACCGATTTTGATCAAATTTGGTATGTAGGTCCCATTTGGTGTCTAATTGTACCCCGAATGGGACCTACGTACCAAATTTCATGGGGTCCAACTGCACCCATGACCTTGTTGAGTGAAAGATTTCAAGCCAGCATCACGCATTCGCACAACAAAACTCGGATATTTTATTGTTGTTGTTAACGTTCTAAACGACTCTCACTGTCTCCAGGCCAAGAAAGGCGGCCTCTCCAACAGGATCTTTCCATAATGCTGACGGCTCTAGATTAGTTGGGTTTGATGGATAGTTGCTGGCTGCTTATGATTTACAATATGAGCAGCCAGTATACATAGACGACAACGATCAGATACTTCAAGGTTGAGCAAGGATTTATATAACAACTCTTTGAGGAAGTATCTGGAGCAGACTGGGTCCAACGGAGGAAAAACACAGTGAGTTGTCGTCGGAACGGTGTTGATGGTCTTTGGCCGTGCCCGAGGGCACGGGTAGCCCCTGTACGAAGAACCAACCATCTTGGGGGCCGGTATTTTATTGTTCGTATACGTTTGCTGTCAGTATTGCTTCTACATCATTTTATCTCTAAAAATGATGTAAAAGTATTTCTCTCTGTGTTATTAATCACAAAGTTGTGGGCATCATAGCATTACAAGATATTTTTAACATTCACTCCAATATCACTAAGATTAAGCTTCACTTTACAATTTTTTACTTTATAATGCTACCACTTGTCGCTATACTACCATAGCTACTCAATTGTCCTCAGGAGGTTGAGTTCGCTCAAACAAGAAGAATACATGTTTGAAAAAAAATCTTTATCAAATTTTCGACCCGTCAAGGAATCGAACCCAGGACCTCCTAGCACGTTGATTATCAGTCAGTTAGTAAGTCAGTGAATCAGTTTTATAAGTATAGAAGATTGCGTTTTATAAGTATAGAACGTTGATTATTATCAGTCAGTTAGTAAGTCAGTGAATCAGTTTTATAAGTATAGAAGATTTTAGATGAAAGATAGAGTATATTCTGAGCATGGATTTCATTATTTTTTTCCTTATTTTCTATGTTCTTAAAATATTGACCGAGTATTTTTTATTTGTAAACTTTTCAATTCCCAAGAGTAAATTACCCATCTCCTCTAAGGCCGGAGGCATAAATTGGAGGAAAAGACTTTTTATTTTTGTTCGGAAAATTATTGCTCCCATGGGATGTATAAAGTAATGTGGCCAGAAACAAATATTATAAAGGGTGAAATACTCCTTAAAAATCTTAAAGCATATAACATTTTAAATACAAAACCCTGTCCGCCTCGGTTAGCTCAGTGGTTACGTTCGTTCATCTAAACGCTTATATTGATAAAATAAACAAACTTGCACTGGACTTTTTTCATATTGGTACAACTATGTCTGCTTCAGTTCAATATATTCAAATACTAGCAGGATACGCCCGCTTCGCTTGGCGCCTTAGAGGCATGGCCGTTTATAGTTTCAACGCCTTTTTTTCGCGATAAAAAGTAGCCTCTGTCCTTTCCTAAAGTTTAGTCTATCGCTATACCAAATTTCATCAAAATCGGTTCAGTAGTTTAAGCGTGAAAGCGTNGTATCACCTCTTGCAGTTAACAACATTAATATCTCCTTAACCTTTTCTAATAGATTCATCATCAAAAATAATAATTAACCCCTTCAGTATAATGTTTTCTAATAAATACATCAAAACTTGTTGCCTCTTCAACAGTATCACCTCTTGCAGTTAACAACATTAATATCTCCTTAACCTTTTCTATAATAGATTCATCATCAAAAATAATAATTAACCCCTTCAGTATAATGTTTTCTAATAAATACATCAGAACTTGTTGCCTCTTCAACGGTATCACCTCTTGCAGTTAACAACATTAATATCTCCTTAACCTTTTCTAATAGATTCATCATCAAAAATAATAATTAACCCCTTCAGTATAATGTTTTCTAATAAGTACATCAAAACTTGTTGCCTCTTCAACAGTATCACCTCTTGCAGTTAACAACATTAATATCTCCTTAACCTTTTCTATAATAGATTCATCATCAAAAATAATAATTAACCCCTTCAGTATAATGTTTTCTAATAAATACATCAGAACTTGTTGCCTCTTCAACGGTATCACCTCTTGCAGTTAACAACATTAATACCTCCTTAACCTTTTCTATAATAGATTCATCATCAAAAATAATAATTAACCCCTTCAGTATAATGTTTTCTAATAAATACATCAGAACTTGTTGCCTCTTCAACGGTATCACCTCTTGCAGTTAACAACATTAATATCTCCTTAACCTTTTCTAATAGATTCATCATCAAAAATAATAATTAACCCTTTGAGTATAATGTTTTCTAATAAATACATCAAAACTTGTTGCCTCTTCAACAGTATCACCTCTTACATTTAACAACATTAATATCTCCTTTATAGTATCAAAATTATCGATTAAGTCACTCTACTTTCCTTTTTCCATAAATATTTCCTTGTTTCCTCCCCCGTAGTCACTCCTGATGTTTCCCTTACATCCCTATATTAATATCTCCTTAACCTTGTTGCCTCTTCAACAGTATCACCTCTTGCAGGTGATACTGTTGAAGAGGCAACTACTATGTTATCCCATCTTTGATAACATAGTACCGACACTATCTTTACAACTGGAGAAGAGATAAGATAAAAACTTTAGACTTTTGTTAAGTTACTCTTATGAATTTTAACTATCGTGTCCCGTGTATCTCTTAGATTTTATCTTTTGGTTTATTATTTAATGATAGTATCTGTCTGGTACCTCTGCAGCTGACGTTATTTTGAGCTCAGTGACCAGGCGGTCATGATGACTGAATTCGTTCCTTTTCTGGAGCGAACTCTTTACCCACACTCTTCGCTTTCTTACAAATCGAAATGATGTTTGCGCAACAGGTTGCTACGTGTATGTGCTAGCGTATGTATAAACAGGCGTTTGTACAAACATCAAGTTTGCGCAAATTGTTCGTAGGTGTATGGGGGGCTTAATATCACCTCTTGCAGTTAACAACATTAATATCTCCTTAACCTTTTCTAATAGATTCATCATCAAAAATAATAATTAACCCCTTTAGTATAATGTTTTCTAATAAATACATCAAAACTTGTTGCCTCTTCAACAGTATCACCTCTTGCAGTTAACAACATTAATATCTCCTTAACCTTATCTAATAAATTCATCATCAAAAATAATAGTTAACCCCTTCAGTATAATGTTTTCTAATAAATACATCAAAACTTGTTGCCTCTTCAACAGTATCACCTCTTGNCTTCAAATTTGGTATGTATGTCAAATTTAGGGTCTAATTAGATTTGGAATCATCGTGATAACCCCCCTCAAATTTTTTTTGGGGGGTACCCTCCAAAAAATGTATTATTTTTTGCCAGAAAAATAATAAACCCATGTGTCACATTGGCAGAGTTTTTTTCTTAGATTTTATTCGGGGGATTCATTTTAGACTACAAAATTTTTGCCAGGCTGGGCACCGTCTGGCTTCAAAATCTTAAATGGGAAGGTCAAGTGCCACCTTTTAAAGGCTTTTATTTAACTTGCTTTGTATGTATGTTTGTGGGTAATTTTAAAGGTCTCGTTAATACGAGTTCATTTCAGAAAATCGGAGTTCCCTAGGATCTACCGTTCACCAATTGAGGGGTGGAACATGTGACAATGGACCCTTTGCGGCCGCACCCAAATGGTAAGTAAAAAAATAAGTTTTTATAAACCGGGTTTTTGCGTGTTCTTATATTTTCAGCCATTCTCGAGATAAGGGGGGTGGGGTGAGACTTTATGGACACCCTGTATATAGTAATTTCATGATCATTAGCCAGATAGCATGGGGTTCTTCAAGGCGCTGACCTCACTTGCTGTGTTTAGAATTTTAACTATCGTGCACCGGAAGATAGTAATTTCATGGTAATTGTCCAGTGGGCATAGGTTTCTCCAAGGGGGCAAGACCGGGGAAGTAGACCCGAATTGATCCGCCTACAGTATTATTGTGTTTGAATATATGTATAGATTTCATGGTCATTGGCCAGTGAGCATGGGGTTCTCCAAGGTGGCAAGTGGAGGAAGCTAACCACACTTGCTCCCTCTTAGAATTTCAAGTATTGTGCTGGGAGATAGTCATTTCAAGGTCATAGATAAGAGTGGCATTTCGTTCGATGTTGGCCGCATTTTGCAAAGGGGTAGAGAAATAGAATTTCAAATATTCATAATCATTTTATTATTTTATTTGAGTGTGTGCTGATGGAAAACAGAAAATACGGGATTTTTGAAACATATCATCTAGAAAATCATAACGAAAACCTCGTTTTTCGGAACTTGACTCGTCTGATGAAGGGTACAGATTTCGGGAGCTAATTAGGGACGAAAATCTATTAAGGACCGACCCACGGTACATTTCAGCAGAGGTTACCCTATGGGGACTTGTAGGGAGAAGGGTGACATTTCGTTTAGACCCCAACTGACTCCCTTAGAATTTTAATGATTGCGCTTAGAGATCTTATTACACGGTAGTGCCCCAGGCCAATTTCCTGAAAACACTATTGTATTTTTAATACACGAAGAAATTCACCTGGTTTTTCACACCGTTACATAATCGGATATACTCTAACATATGTAACACGAGCTGTTTTACCCGTGCTTCGCTACAGGCTATAATAGCTGATAGAATAATGAGGATAAATATGAATGTTCAAATCTGAAGAACAGATTAAAAAATAATAAATAAGAAAATAAAGCGAAAATAAAATTATTGGGAAGGAGATATCTTGTCAAAGGGTACTCGTGAGACTTGATTGGCGCAGCGCTTCCTATTGTCATGGGGTCGCGGCTCTTTTAGCATACCTAATGTCCACTTCCAGGAAGGTCTCGTAGACCCCAGTTGGTGGTATGTTGATTTAGGCCGTTCAGGGGATATCATTTGATCAGCAAAACTACACTTATTTACCGGCACGGATAAACAGAAATAAAAAGGTGATAATATTTGATGGACGCGACTTTTTCCTTATTTGGGATATTAAAAAATCCTTTCTTATTGCACATCTAGAACATAAAACGAATCTATGTACCAAATTTCAGCTACCGGAAATTTACCGGTACTGGCGCGCCTATTTCCCCCGCGCTATAGTTAGAATATTAAAAAATCCTTTCTATTGCACATCAAGAACATGAAACGAAACTACATACCAATTTTCGGCCTCCCAAAATGTACCGTTACGAAGAAACAGTGATAATTTTCATATGTAAACGCGCCCCTTCTCCCAAAATGTACCGGTACGAAGAAACAGTGATGATTTTCATATGTGTTTACATATGATTTCCCCCGAGGCTGGCGCCCAAGTTGGAATATTAAAAAATCCTTTCTTATTGCACATCTAGAATATAAAGCAAACCTACACACCTTCAGCCACCGAAAATTTACCGGTACGGAGAAAAAGTAATAAAAATGTGATAATAATTTACGGGCGCGCCATTTACCCCCGCGGCTGGCGCCCCAGTTGGAATATTAAAAAATCCTTTCTTATTGCATATCTAGAATATAAAGCGAACCTACACAACTTCAGCCACCGAAAATTTACCGGTACGGAGAAAAAGTAATAAAAATGTGATAATAATTTATGGCGCGGCCTTTACCCCCGCGGATGGCGCCCCAGTTGGAATGTTAAAAAATCTTTTCTAATTGCACATCTAGAACATAAAACGAACCTACATACCAAATTTTAGGCACCGGAAATTTACCGGTACGGAGAAACAGTGATAAAAAGGTGATAATATTGGTTGGCGCGCCCTTTGCCCCCGTGGCTGGCGCCCCAGTTGGAATATTAAAAAATCCTTTCTTAGGTGGGCGCGCTCTTTACCCCCGTGGCTGGCGCCACAGTTGGAATATTAAAAAATCCTTTCTTCTTGCACATCTAGAACATAAAGCGAACCTACATACCATATTTCAGCCCCCGGAAATGTACCGGTACGGAGAAAAAGTGATGAAATTTGACCGTCATGTGTAAACGTGCCCCTTTTCCCCCGCGGCGGGCGCCCCAATTGGATTATTTAAAAATCCTAAGTGCGACCTACATGCCAAAGTTCAAAGTTCAGCCTCCTAGGACGTACCAGTGCGGAGAAATCGCGATGAGTGTTAAGTCAGTGTGTTTCTCTTTTTTTTTATATATATATATATAGATGTAACTCAATACAAGATATAAAAAAGATAGGCAAAAATAGGAAAACATGGGAAGTCTGCATGAAACCAGTTTGTTTAATGATAGCCCTATGACTATGATAATGAATAATTTATGTCATTTATTATTCTATCCCCCAAAAAAACCACTTCATGGTAAAAAGTTCCCGCCAAGTCATTAGTTACAAAAAGCACTGAAATTTTTTCTCCCTTTTTAAACCTTTCTTTTTTTACATTAATTTCACTAAGTTTAAAAATCTCACAAATCTCGCAAACCTCTTTTTTACGCCCTTTTTTCGCGTTTTAGAAACTAACTTTCACACCTTTGGCGGTGTGCCCACTTAATGAGTTAGAGTTGTTGTGGAACTTCTTTGTTTCAAATATCAGCTTTCTATCTTATCCCGAAGTGTACTTCTCATTTTTCGACTTTTGTTCGTACCTACCCTAGAATTAAAAGGTTCCTATTTACGGAGAAAATCAATATTTTAATTAAGGATGTTATTTTTGAACTGCAGAAATCTTTGTTTTAAATTTCAGCTTTCTACCTTATCTTCGGGATAAGGTACCTATTTCTCAATTTTGGACTTTTGTTCGTACCTACCTAGTCGACCACACATCAGTAGTATAATCTTCTAATGTAAACTTCTTCTTCTAATAAATTAGAAGAAGAAGTAAACAATTCTATCCCCTTCCTCGACATAAACATCATGAGAAATTCAGACGGGTCCATTAATACTCGGCATTATAAAAAACCCACCAGCTCAGGTCGCCTTTTAAACTTCTTCAGTAACCAACCCTTCTCGTATAAATTAACTGTGCCAAAAATCTAATCAATAGAACCCTCACTCTCTCAGATATGTTTATCTCTTTCTATCTTTTAACTGAGATTTTTTTTAAAAAAAGGCGTGTAAAAAACCGGTTTATGGCCAAACATTGTGGTAGTGGGGGATACGTTTTTACCATAAAAATATCAAAAAGCACACCCTTCCACAGGATGCAACCAAATGAGACATTTCCGATCAAAATCGGTTCTGTAGATTTGGCTGTAGCCTCGTCAACTTTAAAGAAGATGATGATGAAGGAGACTGAGACAGTGTGAAAATGACACTTTTCTAATGTTTTTTTCTCAATGTTCCGTAACTTTTTTTTTTCATTTTATCTCATTATCTACCCATCTCATAATAAAATATTCAACAAAAGTCACTCCATATAATTTTAACGTGGCTGTAGGGAGACCTGAAAAGTGTACTTCGTGACATGAAGTAATATATCACTTGTGCAACGCTCATTGTATTTGACTTGGCGGGCTCCTCAATCATCAACACGTGTAACTTTATAAACTAATATTTTATACAAATGATTCGGCCCTATCCGGGACGGAGAAAGAGTATGAGGGTGGTTGATGGTGATGATGATGGCGCAGAGTATAACTTCTGTTCGTTATACAAACTTTTGCATCTTGAATGACTTCTAATGAAATTTCAGCTTCAAAATTATGTTGACACAGTTGGGAAATTTACACAATAAAGTTTTTTTTTGTTCTTTTCTGGGTGGCGGCTCAAGAGGATTAATGGAAAATGCAACGACAGTTAGTAAGTTTGGTACTTACTAACTATCGCTGAGTGTAAGATCATTACTATTTTATCCTTCTCCTGGAAAGGCCGCCCCTTGACCTGGTTGCGAGTGAATGGAGAGTAAGAGAATTATTGAAGAGCGATATAGTCGATAGCGCTACGCACTTTGGCATTGAGTTCACACTAGATGGTGGTCCCGGAGAGCTTGCGAGAGCACTCCGGGAAGCTACTATCGAAGAATGGCAAAGGCGCTGGGAAAAATAATCACGCGGTAGGTCGACATTCGCTTTCTTTCCGAATATTTCGGCGAGATTGGGGGTGTCGACACGGCACGAGCGGGGGATTGCAGCGGCTCTGACGTCGCATGGAGATTATCGTCCTGAAGAACTATTCGGGTTCGGGGACGATGATGAAAGAGAAAATGCGGCGCTTTGCCAGGAGTGCGGCAGTCTGGACGACGTGAAACATCGAATAATCGACTGTCCGCTATATGAGGATGCCAGAACCGTCCTTAGAGAAGAATTTCTCAGATTGGACCCAGCTAAGTAGTTTCGTATGGACAGTAATAATAGTAAAAGTAGGCAATTCACATAGTTGATGTGAAAAGGCGTGTACGCTTCATCTTGGCAACACATAATTCGATTATCAGATGTAAATGTTACGAAATATACCAATATTTATGATTGCTGTACAAGCTGAAAGGTCGCACTATATTGTAAAATCAGTGTCCTGCAATAGCCATTGTCCCATATTCGCCCACTATCGCTAAACTTCTAATTTAGTGTGTTTCAAAATTTTCAAAACTTTTAAGTTGATTTATTTATTATTCAGAAAAAAAGATGAAAAATTTCATTATGATAATTTTCTCACCAGGCCTGGAGGGACCCCACAACAGCAATTTTTCGCTGATTTTTCAACAGGTATAAATNATGTTCCCCGGTCACGTGATCTCCTTACGGCATGACATTTCGTGGGCCCCTCGCTCGCCAGATTTGAGTCCCTCTGACTTCTTCCTGTGGCGTTACCTCAAGGCTGAGGTCTTCAAACATCGCCCTGGGACCTTTGAAGAGTGAAAGAAGGAACTTCTGGAAGAAATCATCCAAACTGATGCTGGTATGCTGACGAGAGTCGTGGAAAACTTCCGCGAAAGACTCCAAATGTTCGTCACTCGCCCCAAATCCGTCATTTGGACAACATTATTTATTATTTACAAAACGTAGTTGAAAAAAAAACTAGAATACACAAGCTTTCAGAATACAAAATAATTTTTCAAATACCTCATTTCGTTTTTATTTACCAGCTCTTTCAAATGTGGGAGAACTAATAGCCGCACCCTGTATGTAGGTACTGATGAAATCTGCGCGCAATATATTTCATGATAAAGTTTGAGGACAAAATATATCAAGATGAAATTTGGGGGCAAAATATTACAATATGACATTTGAGGGCAAATAATTTCAAAATCAAAATTTGGGGGAAAAATATTTCAACATGAAATTTAAGGGCAAAATATTTCAATATGAAATTTGAGGGCAAAAAATTTCAAGATGAACTTTGGGGGCAAAATGCTGAGAAAATTTTATTTTATATATATAAAAAACTTGAATTTCACACAAAATGTGTTTGCT
>CM022882.1:20013981-20030362 GCA_012654025.1 Pachypsylla venusta
CGATGGCCGGATCTATTCTTGATTGGTAGCTCTGCAGTTTGTGGCACCATCCTGAGCGCAGCTGGGCCAATGTTGCTCTGGTGGATCTGGGCAGAGACTTTTCTGTCTCCGCTATTTCAGGAGGGGATGTGCCAAGGACACGGTTTGGGCTATAATTTTCGATGACGGTGGTGACAATGTTAGGGTGAATTTGTTGCAAGATTTGGTCTGTAGGTTTCATTGCTCAGATTAGTGTTGTTGAGGTAAGTATTTCTTAGTTCAGTAAGGTAAGTATTTGAGAGGTTATTAATCTTGGTGGTTGAGATGCAACAACTTTACTATTGCATGTGTGAGAGGGAAGAAGTCATCCACGGAGGTATTGCTGAGCTAGTAATTTGTTGTGTGGTTTTACAAGGACAATGTTAGTTTCTTAATTTGACTTTGAATCGATATTGTCAATTTCTATATATAGTTTTTAAACGTTTTATTTTCTTCTTTATTCTTTCAGAAAACGTCTTTTAGAAGATGGTTATCGACAATTGGCTAAAATTCCTCCTCATTCATTGAAAGGTATTGTTCGTGTACGTTTTATAAATTCTCAAGGTCTGGACGAGGCTGGTATAGATCAGGATGGGGTATTCAAAGAGTTTCTAGAACAAACAATTCAGTGTGTGTTTGACCCGAGTCTGAATTTATTCAAAGTCAGTTCTGAGGAGCGGCTCTATCCATCTCCCACATCCTATCTTCATGATACGCACTTACAGCTGTTTGAATTTGTTGGAAGAATGTTAGGCAAAGCTGTGTATGAGGTAAGTAATCAGATTTATTTTGAGCCCTTGTAATCAAAATGGAATCGCGCCCGAAAAACAAAATACAACTGAATCATGAGATTGGATATTTTTGGCCGTAACTCGAAAACGGTTACCCAGCACTGAAATTTTTAATAAAAAATGTAAACAAAAATGGGAGCCTGATGGCGGTAAATTTAAATTTTTTTGAAAATTTAAATCGATGTTTAAGTGTAAACGAAAATCATAAAAAAAATAAAAATGGGTCCATTGAGGAAAAAAAAATGTCGGCCATTCCAAAGATGTGTTAAGACCCTAATTTTACAAAAAGTGTCTAACGATTTTTGTACGGAGCTGAGACCTTACATTCCTTCCTGTTAATATATGTTCAAAGATTCATGTAAATTTTGCGCTGCTATCGTTTGTGCTGTGGTATTGGAACAGACAACTCCTACCTCATACACACATTCACTTGATTCGATGCTAATTCAAGATTTGATTAAAGTTCAATCTAATTCGAAAAAAATTGGAGTAACTCAGTAGAAATCAGCCCCTCAATAGTCAAAATTTATACGTCCCCGTGGCAGGGTGTGCATCACACTCGGTTTGCACCAAGGAGGTTCCGGGTTCAATTCCTGGACGGGTCGAAAATTTAATAAAGTTTTTCTTCAAATTTTCTACTTGGTCTGGTTTGATTGGGGGTAACTCAGCTTCCTGAAGACAATAGAGTAGCTATGGTAATAGCGACAAGTAGTATCATTATAAGGTAAAAATGGTTAAAGTATAGCTTAGGCTTAGTGATATTGGAGTGAAGGTTGAAAATACCTTGTAATGCTATGATGTTCACTAAAATTGTGACATAGTAACACAAAGAAATATACATTTACCTTACATAGTCGAAATATACTGGCGGATGTTGCCGTCGGAACAAAAAGTAGGCGAACTTTGGACGGAAAAAAATCTCAGTTGACATAGTAACAATCATTTGTGAGGATATTCTTCGACAACATTAACAACAAAAGTGTAAATCTTTAAATAATATGTTAATTATAAGTATTAAAAAATATTTATTTTTAAATTAAATTAAAACAAAGCACTTACCAGAAACACTATTTATAATTATGTATAACGAAACTAGTTTCACTCAAATCAGACAAACTCCATCTTTCGGCTCGACTAGACGGATGACGAATCGAATGATTCGAAACTAGTTTTGTTATAAATATTTATAAATAGTGTTTCTGGTATGTGTTTTGTTTTAATTTAATTTAAAAATAAACAACAAAAGTGTGTAAAATATATTTATCAATTTTTGTTCTCATTTACAACAAAATTATGTTTTTTCTTTTTCAGGGCATCGTCGTGGATGTCCCATTTGCATCTTTCTTCCTTAGTCAAGTATTAGGCTATACCTCCCAGGCATTGTACAGTTGTATGGATGAACTTCCTTCCTTGGACAAGGAATTGTATCGATCTCTTACATATATCAAACATTATCCTGGTGACGTCACAGATTTAGATTTAACATTTTCAACAGATGAAGACGTTATGGGAAAGTTGGTTACTCATGAATTGGTTCCTGGTGGAAAAGTTGTTCCAGTTACAAATCAGAACAAGTATGTAGACCAGCTCCTGTAGCTCAGTGGTCACACTGTCTGTTTGGTAATCCAGGGGTCGCAAGTTCAAAACCAACCCGGCTCACGATATGTTATTAACTTAGCAAATTACTAGTATCAGACGATTAATTGATCAGAAATATTATTCAATAATTAGCTTTAATAGATTGTTATCCGTCCTCACGATGGCCGGTTCTATGCACCATAGAACACATATTATCACAGTTCCAGCCAAGGGCCATCAAAATAAACTCGTCCTCACGATGGACGGTTCTATGTACCAGCATAACCTGGAACGCATACCATCACAGTTCCAGCTTAAGACGATCAAAACCTTTTCGGTAACCTCATATGAACCTGCTCCTACCATTTATCAAGAACGGCAAGTGCTAGAGACTTGAAATTTGGTATGTATGTCATTTGATGTTAACATTTCGTGTGTCGCCTAAATGAAACTTTACCCTCCTTGGGGATAAAAAGTGTACAAAATGAAAAAACCAATGGTACCACGAGATTCAGCATAAAAAGATTGACTGATTTGATGTATTACACTCTTGGTTTTATCACTTTTATTCCGAAGAAAACTCCATGATTGGGCGGGTTTGATCAGAGATCCGTTTGATCAAAGTATTGAGTGAGGAGTCTATTGTATGTAGAATTAGACGTAAAATTTGAATATGAAATAAAAAGTAGGGGTTTCTATTTAACTGCAGAAAATTTAATTGCGCCAAAAAAAAAATAGATTAATTTTTGTTAGAACTACATATAAAATTTCAAGTCTCTATCTTTAGCCGTTAAAAATAAAAAAATCGTTCCGGGACTTTTCGAACACTCTGTATTTTTTAGTTAAGTGAAGATATAGTAATTTTCAACCTTCATTATAGTTTTACTTGACATAGTATCTCAATTTAACCAACTTAAATGTTCAAATTTCAGAATCAATTATATACATCTGATGGCACACTTTAGAATGCATACTCAAATTAAACAACAAACCACTGCGTTTATCAAAGGCTTCAAGTCAATTATTAATCCTGAATGGCTTTCACTATTCTCAACACCAGAACTACAGCGGTTAATCTCTGGCGATAATGCACCGCTAGATTTAGTAGATCTCAGGCGACATACAGTTTACTATGGAGGCTTTCATGACAGTCATAGAGTGGTGCTCTGGTTGTGGGATGTTCTCAATAAGGACTTTAGTGAACAAGAGAAGAAACTGTTTCTGAAGGTGAGTTTGCAGTGTTTATACTAGACCAGAACTACTCGTTTAGTATACATTACTCGTCTGGCAGAGTGTGTATCATCCTCGGCTTGCACCAGAGAGGCGCCGGTTTCGTTTACAGGTCGAGTCGAAAAATTGAAAAAAAAAAATCGAATTTTCTTATCGGACCGGTTGTTTTTGGGGGTAACCCAACCTTCTGAGAACAATTAAGTAGCTATGGTAATTAGCAACAAGTGGTAGCATTATAAGGTAACTGTTAAGTATAGCTTAGGCTTAGTGATATTGCAAATATTGTTGAAAAAAAAAAAATTGTAATTCTGTGATGCACATATAAAGTGTGACGTGTGACATAATAACACAAAGAAATATACATTTACAGAACTAGACGTTTACTTCGCCATGAGGATGATCGCTGTGAGGATGTGGGTCGTCTTTTGGTTATTTGGTTTACATTGCTGTATTGATGATCTTTGGGCAAATATTTTAGAATGCTTGGGTTGACCCGGTACGTAGAACAAATCATCTGAGGACATTTGGCTGCCCTTCAGATCGAATAAAGCTCTCCTTTTTTAGTTGTTTCGTTTTCAGGGGTGAAATGGTGAGGAAACTGACTATTGAAAACGAATTGCAATGAAGGTTTCTAAACAGAAACACATTGGTTTTTATTTTCAGTTTGTCACAAGTTGTTCAAAGCCTCCTCTTCTCGGATTTGCCCATCTAGAACCTCCATTTTCTATTCGATGTGTAGAAGTAACGGACGATGAAGATATGGGAGATACGATAGGTGAGTATTAGTGGTAGAAGCAACTTGGGATGCTCTCAGGTAGACGCATACTTATTTATCTTATTGCTTAACACTACATCTTTGCATATATTTAAGGCATCCTCACATCAGTTCTACGCACCTGGAACGCATACTATAACAATTCCAGTCAAGGGCCATCAAAATCTTTTCGGTTACCTCATTGGGTGGAAGAGAATTCCTCAGGAATTAACCCCGCCTTTTGAATTAACTTTCTCTCTCTCTTTACTTTAATTCCGCCTTTTTTTTCTCTCTTTACTTTCATTCTATCTTTAGTTATAAAGTTAATTCAATAAAGAGTTAATAATAATCAACCTTTTTTTTACATTATTCCAAACCTGAGTTGATTTTAAGAGGAACACCCATAGAACAAAAAAATATACAGCGTGTCACAGATTGACCCCCCCCTTAACTTTTGAACGGATTGGACTTTTTGAATTTTGAAAAGCTCTAGGGGTGAGAAAAGCGATCATGGCCAATCGAATGGTTATGGTGAGATCCAGGTTCGATCCCCCGGAAAAAACTTTTATTGACAAAAAGTGTGGATTTCTCAAGAAATCTATATGAAATGGTACAAATATTCTATGTTCAAATAAAAGTACAAAAATAAAGAAAAACTTTCCTTTACATTTTTTTTTTTTTTTTTAATCATCAGAGGCGGAGCTAGAGGGGTCTAGATTTTTTTTTTGTTACATCCTGTATAACGATATTTGTTCTAAGCTTTGATGAAAAAGTTCCCTTATTGTGTTTCAAAACAGGTGTCTCATCTACGTAAAAAGGATTGTGTCCACAGATTGCACGATCTGCGGACTCTCCTAAGAACATGTGTATCTTTTGCCTTGCATTTATGCAAAAATGTGTGTTGTGTCATAAGGTAAGTGAGTATGTGGCTGTCACTACGCAGACGCTTATATGTTTGAGAATACTATTTGAAGCTTCAAGAATCTTTTGGGAGGTATACCACAAGTGTCAGAAAAGTAGGATTGACTGATTAGGGGTTAGAATTGTTAAAAAATTGTGTCGCGGGACCATAAAGGATGGGAACTACTGTAGTACACATTAATCATTGACCAACCACAAGTCAATCTCTTACTCTCCGTCGACGTCGTCACATTTTTCGGTTTAACATTAATCATTGACCAACCACAAGTCAATCTCTTACTCTCCGTCGACGGTCGTCACATTTTTTGGTTTAACATGAATCATTGACTAACCACATTGACTAACACAAGTCATCACATTTTTCGGTTCCACATTAATCATTGACCAACCACAAGTCAATCTCTTACTCTCCGTCGACGTCGTCACATTTTTTGGTTTAACATGAATCATTGACTAACACAAGTCATCACATTTTTCGGTTCCACATTAATCATTGACCAACCAAAAGTCAATCTCTTACTCTCCGTCGACGTCGTCACATTTTTTGGTTTAACATGAATCATTGACTAACCACATTGACTAACACAAGTCATCACATTTTTCGGTTCCACATTAATCATTGACCAACCAAAAGTCAATCTCTTACTCTCCGTCGACGGTCGTCACATTTTTCGGTTTAACATTAATCATTGACCAACCACAAGTCAATCTTTTACTCTCCGTCGACGGTCGTCACATTTTTCGGTTTAACATTAATCATTGACCAACCACAAGTCAATCTCTTACTCTCCGTCGACGGTCCTCACATTTTTTGGTTTAACATTAATCATTGACCAACCACAAGTCAATCTCTTACTCTCCGTCGACGGTCGTCACATTTTTCGGTTTAACATTAATCATTGACCAACCACAAGTCAATCTCTTACCCTCCGTCGAGGGTCGCCACATTTTTCGGTTCCAGTGGACAAAAGTTCTAAAAGCACAATTTATTCATTAGTGGCATTATCGCTTTTGATGATAGATGTATGAGACGATAGTTCTAAAAAAGCTGTGGTCTACTTCTAAGGTTTTCTGTCATATATCTTGGAGGCTGATAATTGACATGGTCCCCCAGAACTATGGCAATCATTCTAATATAATTAAATTTACTTCAGTAACAGAGTTACAAACATAATGATATTACCGAGTTGCTTTCTGTGTTATTTTACACCATGAGTTCAGGTGGACTCGGCCCGTGAGGATGTCACCCTCATGTAAATTCTTACAATCTCAAGTATGATTTACTTTTCCTCATGGAAAGTTAGTAAGTCATAAATGGATTGGAAGAAATTACGCCTTCGGTAAAAAAAAACAACAAAATTATCACAGGAGAAGAGTGTTTTTTATGTGTTAAAATTTTCTATTTCAACATTTTTGTTTGTTAAATTACAGGAAGCGTTATTCGTGGATTTTTTACAATCCGCAAGAAAGATCCTCAACATCGTCTACCCACAGCTTCAACTTGTTTCAATCTACTAAAGCTACCTAACTATCAAAGAAAATCAACTTTGAGAGATAAATTAAGATACGCTATTACAAGTAACACTGGATTTGAACTGTCTTAATTTTTGATTGAGTGTCGCGAATTAAATTGTTTGCAGAGCCTTAGTCAAATGAGTCATAATCAGATAAACACAATATTTATCTTTTTTGGCAAGATATGGGTACAACTGGACACAGAAATTTAAGTAAGTACTTACTTTTCGTATCCATCACGGAGGTTGATATCATTTCCAACACTAGCTTTGACGATTTTGGTTACGAACTCACGCCCTACTGTTTACTAGTCTGAGCGTCTTACACTACACTATCAAACCATTTTTTAAAATTAAACGTAGCCAACAATCATACCACGTTGAATACACCAGTTCCCGTCAGATCACTGAAGTTAAGCAACTTCGGGCGTGATCAGTACTTGAATGGGTGACCGCTTGGGGACACCACGTATTGTTGGCTCATTTTTCCGGCCCAACCCAGGCTGGGTGAGGTCAATGTGGGTAGCTGGTTTTCAAGTTTCCAGCGAATGGAGGGTAAAACCCCCGTCTTGAATGACCAATACATGTTAAAAGAGACGTTAAGCCAAATTAAAAAAAAAAAAAAGTTAAACGTTTCAACCAGTTTAGACAACACGGGTTATTTGTCGTCGATGGAAAAAAAACGGACCGGGTCATGTGTTCACACTTTTTTGTTGTACGTTCAATTATTAAGCGACGTAAGATTTAAAAAGGTGTAGTGCATAATAAGTTACCTGCCTCGTTAGCTTAGTGGTAAAGCGCTCGCCTGGTAAACAGAAGGGTTCAATCCCCAGCAGAGGCAGGATATTTTCTCCGTTAATTTGAGTATTTGGCCATATAAAAATAATGCTCTTGGTCAGCATCTATGACACGTTGAATACATCAGTTATCCTTAAGATCCCTAAAGTTAAGAAACGTCCAGCGAGGTTTTAATAAGTGGGTGACAACGTAAGTTTGCGTACTCATATTTTTTTCCGGCGCAACCCTGGCTGGGTGAGGTCGATGTTGGTAGCTGGTTTGTAAATTTCCAGCGAATGAAGAGTAAAACCCCGTCTCGAATGACGCATGTTAAAGAGACGTTAAGCCGTTAGTTAAGCAAAATAGAGCTCTGGGGGTTAGGTGGTATAGAATACCTCAGACATTAACCTCGCCTAGTGGTCACCTTCCACTTAGTTTTTTTTTTTTTTTTTTTTTTTTTTTTTTTTTTTTTTTTTTTTTTTTNTTTTTTTTTTTTTTTTTTTTTTGTTAACATATGCCATTAAATCTACTAGCACTGTTTTTTTTGTTTTGCCGAACTAGTTCCAGTGAATAAATACAGTGCGATCCCCTTTTTTTCAGAGTAGGAACACAACTCACGTTTCTTTTTTAGTCAACTGAAAATAAAAAATACTCTGCCAATGTAACACATGAGTTTGTTTTTTTCCTGGCTAAAAAAATAAACTCCCAAAATTTGATATTTTACGTTTCAAGGTATGTTGAACACAAACCTTCCACTTAGTTTTTTTTTTTTGACATATGCCATTAAATCTACTAGCACTGTTTTTTTGTTTGGCCGAACTAGTTCCAGTGAATAAATACAGTGCGATCCCCTTTTATATCAGAGTAGGAACACAACTCACGTTTCTTTTTTAGTCAACTGAAAATAAAAAATACTCTGCCAATGTAACACATGAGTTTGTTTTTTTCCTGGGTAAAAAAATAAACTCCCAAAATTTGATATTTTACGTTTCAAGGTATGTTGAACACAAAAATTGAATAAAAACTAGTATGGAACCCTATTTGTGACGGCCTCCAATGGAACCATACCAAATCTTGAGTCTCTAGCACTTAGCCATTCTCGTTTTAGACAGGATTAATGAAAACCGTTAAAAACCACTTAAAAACCCCGTTAAAAACCGCCATCGGTATGTCCGATTAGATCCAAACAGAGCACAATTAGACCCCAAACGGCGGGATCTATATATATACCAACGCTAATGGACAAAAGTGCCCATCACAGCGAACGACGGAAAACGCGATTTTTTTTATTTATTCAATTTTTGGATTCTTTTTTTTTAAAATTTGGCCTAACGTCTCTTTAACATCTATTGGTCATTCAAGACGGGGGTTTTACTCTCCATTCGCTGGAAAATTGCAAACCAGCTACGTACATTGACGTCACCCAGCCTGGGTTGGGCCGGAAAAAAGAGCCAACGATACGTGCTGTTCCCAAGCGGTCACCCATCCAAGTACTTACCACGCCCGACGTTCCTTAACTTCAGTGATTCGACGGGACCTGGTGTATTCAACGTGGTATGATCGTTGGCTTTTTTGGATTCTACGTATCTTGAAACGTAAAATATTAATTTTTCAGGGAGTGGGTTATTATTATTTTTGCTGACGATTCCATAGGTTCATTATTGAAAATAATAAACCAAAAACGTTGAGTAGGAACGATGTGTAAGGAGACAACATGAGATTAAACGGGAGCTACCGCCATCCTAATGAAAAAAGGGTGCCATTTGTGAAAGATTTTTAATAATAAAGGGTAAAATATTTTATTGACTACAAAAATTATAAATTTTATATGCATATTTTTTTAAAAATAATGTATTTTGTATCTTCTAAATTTTATTATTATGTGAAATGATTCTTACGTTTGGGACTGTGCCTTCTTTTCAACCCCGTTGGTCTGAACACGACGTAAGTTCCGTCGATAAAGTTAACAACAGACACACGCATAACACCGACGGTTCTACGTATAGGGACGAACATTATATTTCCAGCCAAGGGCCATCAAATGTTTCTATCATTTTCAAAAATATATATAGAAACACCGCTACTACAGCAAACACATAGTACAATGTCGATTTCAAGAGCGTTCACAATAAGCAAAGACAGTGACGGCAATTGATTCTCGATGACCGTGAGCTCTCAGTGATACACTGTCACGTTCCGGTCTAGTATGAACATCTGCCTGGAAGTATATTATTAGTTTTGTCGGGCGGATCACTTGCCGGTCACGGCAATGTCACTGCTTAGTGTGAATGTTCCTTTATTTTATTTATTGCAATACTCGTATAGTTCTTATTTATTAGAATCTTTCTATTTAGATCGAACAAAAGTTCTGAGACAGTTGAGGCATGATGATTCAGCTAGAGACACATTCATCCGCACGGTACGAACTCTTAGATTTAGAAATCTCTAGTCCTAAAGTAATGCAAGAGCCATTCCGGGGCATAAATTTGTATAAAAAAAAAATGCAGAAATCTGTACATTTCTACCGCCTTCTAATTACTTCAGGGTACGCTTAGTGGCAAAAGTGCCCATCACCACGGACAAACTGATTTTTTTTTAAAATTTTTTTTCGATGGATTCTACGTACTTTGAAACGTTAAATATCCACTTTTGAGGGGGGTATTTTTATTTTTGTGACGATTCCAAAAGTTCATTATTGAAAATAATAAACCAAAAATATTCAATTACAAGAGGATGCCTTAATCTGTTGTAGAACTTCTGTCACATTCTTATTTATTTCTTTATTCTAAAAGATTTTTCTGTTAAAATACACCTATAATGAAAATAATTCTGATGAATGTGTAGGGGTTTTCTCATTTTATGGGACGCGGCACAAGAGCCGAATGAGGACAAGTTTTTATTGTACCCACTTTTTACGAGAGCCAACTTTTACCTTTTTTTACGGGAGCCACTATTATTACATCATCGAGGCATGGCCGATCAAAACGTTTCCTAACACCTGGACGTTCATCTTGACACTTATATTAAACATTACAAACGAAATGAAAGTCCTCTATAATGTTACAATATTGGCTCCCGTAGAAATTTTTCCCCCGTTTGAGCNTCTTCTAAACAATAGAAACTCTCAGTCTTCGGCCAACCTAGCTCCGATGATGTGCTCAGGAGAGCACGAAACTAGTCAGCTGTAACATCTATTTAATTTTAAAATTTTTACAGTCAAGTGAAGATATAGTATTTTATCTGCCTTAATATGGTTTTACTTGACATAGTATCCCAATTTAACCAAATCATTTATAGATATAAATGAGTTAGTGTTAAGTGGGGTTAACAAACCGGTTTAAACCACCAGTTTCCCTACTCCACCAATACGTATTAAGTTTTTATTAGTTAAACAAAAGTTATGCCCCGGAACCGCTTTCGTATTACTTCAGAGCACTCCTTTTTACAGCAACACCAAAATATTTGGATAATTTTACCTCGTATTATCATTAGACAATGTAAGACATATAAAACTATTGTTAGAACTGCAATACATTAATCTTTTGTCGTTCGGGCCACGAACTTTTGGAACCACCCTCGTACATTTACTTGGTAATGTAAAATGTCAGAAATATGAAGAATAACCTTAGTTATTCTGCCTCAAATAAAGGAAAGAACTATCAGAAACTATCGTTAGGGGCCAATCGACTATCGATATTGATCGATAGGCCAATCGACTATCGATAGTTATCCACTCCTACTCTCTTCATCTTTTCAAACACTAAAATTAATCTTCATTTTCAACTTTCTTTTTCTTATTTGCTCTTAAAATGTCTCCGGGACTAGGATACGGTCGCATTTGAAATAAAGGTCCTGAAGCTGTTGTATCAACTCCTGTTTTAGCTTCTGTTTGAAGACCATCTGACCATCCTCCCCTTGGTATATCAGAATAACTTGCTGGGTCCATAGGATCTAAATCATTTTCTCTTTTCTTTGCTCGACCTTTACTTCTTGCTTTATCTAGAGCTTCTTTTTGTTTTCTTTTTTCTTCCCTTTTTCTTTGTTCTTCTTTTTCATCGTCTTCATCTTCTTCTGATTCTTCACTTGAACTGTCTTTGTCGCCTATTATAAACAAAAATAGTAGTAAAAATTAAGCCGGGCCAAATAAAAAAGGACAAGAGAAAAAAATGGAAAGTGATAGAGATGAAAATGTTGCGATGAATAGTTTAAAAAGAAAGGAGAAAATGAGAAAATAAGAAAAACACTTGTATGACTGTGTGTGGAACAATTGAGGAAGAAATTCCAGGAGAGTATAGAATGAAGTTGTATGGTCATGTGGGGAGGAGGGATGAAAGTTACATTAGGAAGAAAGTGGTAGCGAAATAGAGGGGAGAAGAAAGATTGGTAGACCAAAGTTGACAATTTGGAGAAAGGCTTAAGTGAGAAGGGATGGAAAAGCGAAGAGGCAAAAGCATGGTAGAATTAAGGAAAGTAACGCCGAACCCAAATAGAATTGAAGTTAAAGAAGAGGCGATAAAAATAAAATTAATAAAATATTTAAAATGACAATTTCGTTTTTTTTTTAAAAAAAAAACAACGAAAAATCGATTTTTTGTCTAGTTTGACACCACGATTTTTCCTTTGACCAAAGTGAATGTCTACTTTGACACCACGATTTTTCTTTTGGCCGAAGTAAATTTCTACTTTGACACCACGATTTTTCTTTTGGCCGAAGTGAATGTCTACTTTGACACCACGATTTTTCTTTTGGCCGAAGTGAATGTCTACTTTGACACCACGATTATTCTTTTGGCCGAAGTGAATGTCTACTTTGACACCACGATTTTTCTTTTCGCCGAAGTGAATGTCTACTTTGACACCACGATTTTTCTTTTGACCGAAGTGAATGTCTACTTTGACACCACGATTTGTCTTCTTGTTCTACGATAACTCGTGAACGCAATATCTGACTGTTATGGACATTAATTATAATCATGGAATTAGATAATTAGTTTGAACCCTGTTGAACCTCCCGGGGTAGAGTATGTTGATTAGAATAATTAATTATGAATACTGTGAGAGACTTCCGGGATGGACTTGAGATGACTAAGGGGAGGTCTTGGACATAATTAATTATGAATACTGTGAGAGACTTCTGGGATGGACTTGAGATGACTAAGGGGAGGTCTTGGACAGATGGATACACTTAAAGAAAGTTTGATATAACACTGGATCAGGTTCTTTATTGTTCGGAGGTTATTTACTTCTGTCTAAAACTGATCTGATCCCCCCTATAGGAAATGTCATAGGACTTTATACTACTGCTGACCCACATTTCTGCATTGTCATTTCATTTGTTTATGTTCCTGGTCATGACCGAAATGGGGTCGTACAGTACTTTTCCCTATGTTAGTTCGGCAGAGACTGGGTGTCTCTGCTTTACTGATACTTGGGATCAAGTTCTGCTTAGATTTATTAGGTTTGGCTTCCTTCTAACAGAACTAAAAAATGTTCACTTAAACCAATATTACCTTCAGCCAGATGGGTTTCTTCTTTGAGAACAGCAGCACAATCGGTGATGATAGCTTTCGGATGATCTGGTGGCAACCAAGATACATTATCTGTCTGCATATCCCAGTAGTAGTATCGACCATAACCTAGAATATAAAAATAATAATAATCAGTCTTCTTGACCACCTTGGCCTAGTGGGTATCATATCACACTGGCTTTACACGCGGGAGACCCAGATTAAAATCTTGACGGAACCGATTTTATTAATCCGACTGTGCTTGGATTTTCTGGGTAAACTCAGCCTCCTGAGGACAACTGAGTAGCTACTTAAAATACGAGTAACGACCAGTGACAAGAGCAAAAAATTAATACTGATGATCATTTAGAGTTCGAGGAGTGTCCTTTGGTTTGCAGTATTACGAATCAAAATAATAACACATTTTGAGACTTAATATTTTGTTTAATGAAGGAAATATTTTCTTGAGTTTTAATTTTCGTCGATTTACTTTTTGATTTTGGAAAAAGTGATGGTTGAAAAACGCACCACCGCATCTTTCCGAAAGTCGTCACAAACATTTACACTGCCCTGAAGATATTTATAACAATACAGAGTCAGTGGCAACTCAAAAGCCTGGCTATCATTGAAATCGAAAATAAAATTGAATCAATAAATGTTGATGACATTGCCGATAAATTTTCTAATCTCAAGGCACGGTTGCTAAATTTTGAACACTTTGAAAATTGTAATTTATTGAAAACTAGCTGTTTCGCCCGTGCTTCGCTACGATTCTTATGTTGCTATCTTTGTTTTTCAAGGACAATGAATTGGAGAGGGGGGGTATTGGCTTGTGTCCACCCTGTATATCGTAACCTTTAAAAATCAAGATTTAAACGTTTCACCAGGCGCCTTAGATGCACTTCCATTCTTACTTTTTAGTATTTTCTAAATTTTATTTTACCCGTTCCCGGTTTCGAACTCGTAACTCTGGAATGGCTGGCCACACCTTTGCAGAAAATGTCCTAAAATAAGGACTACATAGCCACCTAAAACTTTCTCGCTTTGAGTTGATATGTTGTCGCGACAAAATTTAAGATATCGGACCGTGACTGTCCGATTTTGGAGAAGAAATTAGAAATTTGGCCGTAACTCGAAAACGGTTTGACATATTTTAGTTCTGATAATTTTCCTGGGATCGTACACCATGATTTTGGGGGGGGGGTCCATTCCCATCAATTTTTCGCTATCTGCTACCGTTTGGTCTGTGGTATTGTAACAGACAACCCCTCATAGGTACACACAAATTTCTGATTTATATATTAAGATAATTTTCACGAACAAGAAAGTGAATTTTTTTCCTTTGCCCAGTGCGCTTGTCAGGACTAAAATTGCCTTGGTCTCATCTATAAACAAACACAATACTAACCTGGATCATAAACTTCTTTCCAATGTTCTGGCAATGGATATTTATTTAATAATTTATTTCTTTTTCTTAAATATATTTTATCAGGATATTTTTTTCCTTCTTTCCATCTAAGTTTACAATACTTTGTACACTCATGAAATATATTCGATTTATTTGGACATCCAGGATGTCCTTTAAATTTCAAATTAATTTGATCTTGAACATTTTCATTATCATCGTCACTGTTTGTAGGACTAAATGTTAATATGTTGTCAGATTTGTAGATAGTATCATCATAACTTTCAGCAAATATTTCTTCTTCTTCTCGTACTTCATCAGATTTTTGTTCTGATGATTCAACAATAGTTTCTTTTGATATTAGTCCTCTTTTCGCTAATTTAGCAGCTAATGCTGCTGGGAGAGGCATTGTTTTCTTTTATATTAACAAGTTTTTAGACTTAAGGAAAAGAACTCTGTAAATTTAGTAGGTTCAAAAATGTTTTTATTGAATTTTTATTTTTGAAGCTAGAAACCTGGAGTTTGTTTTAAAATGTTCATTTGATCATTTAAAATTGATTAATTTACGAAAAAATGATTTGTTTTAATCATGTTTCTCTTATAAGAATTCTAATCCATGTATAGTTGTATGGTATGGTTACTCGCTGACAAGAATAGATTCATGTACAGTATGGTTATACTATACATGGTTATGTATTCTTGTCAGCAAGGCATGGTCATATGAACTGAACCTAATCTTAGTTTTCTTATGAGCGACACATGGTTAAAAAAAAAAAAAAAAAAAAAAAAAAAATCACATTTTGGAGTAACAAAATTGATTTGTTATGATCCATGAACATTTTAAAACAAAATCCAGGTTTCTAGCTTCAAAAATAAAGATTCGATAAAAACAGCTTTGAACCACATTTAGTAGATGAGTTTATTTTATTTAATATATTGAGACTCGATATTTTGTTTTATGAAGGAAAGATTTTTTTAAATTTAAATTTTCGTCGATTGACTTTTTCACTTTAGAGAAATGAATTGAATTTCTCTCAATCGACGAAAATTTAAACTTAAAAAAATATTTCCTTCATAAAACAAAATAAGTAGATGAGGTTATTATTTTTACGGGGAGGAAAGAAATATTCCTCCACATCATTTGATACTTTAAATTTCAAGACATATAGAATCAAAACAAAACAAAAAAAAACAGTCAATGCTATGTGGCAAAAGCGCCGCTCACTCCGTAAGACGGATTTTTCTATTTGAATTTTGGATTCTACGTACCTTGAAAAGTAAACCATCATAATTTGGGTCGATTCCAAAGGTATATTGTTTAAAATCATAAAACTGAACAGATACCTCAACTGAAATGGGAGCAGTGTTATCACTCGCCGAAGAATTCTTACAAAACTTTAAAACCTTCTATACATATTATAAATATTTGATAAATTAAAAGATTATTGCATTTTTTTATTAATTAAAAAAAGAACGTAAACTTTCCGTGAATTCGATTTTGCATTTTTTTTATTAATTAAAAAAAGAACGTAAACTTTCCGTGAATTCGAAGACTTTCGCCTTTTCTTTTCTGTTTGCTGAAGTCTGAATTGGTGATAGTGCTGTTACGAAAGTAATACCTATTCGTTATAGTCATACGACGAAATATCGATACTTTACTATCGATACTTTTGTGGTATCCATATATTTTTTTGTCCGTACAAATACGTTTCATAAGTATTGTGAGAGACTTATAAGTTTGTGAGCTGGGTGATTGGGATTTGACTTTGAGAGATGAATTGGAGATGTTAGTGAGAGGACCTCTGCCTGCTGAATACGATGGAAGGAAGTTTGATGTAACACTTGATCAGATCTTATAATTGTGGTGAAACAGGCGCTGGTCTTGG
>CM022882.1:20043746-20057679 GCA_012654025.1 Pachypsylla venusta
TACCACTTCGGGATGAGCGAGAAAGCTGAAATTTGATACAAAGGTGTTTCGAAGTACAAAAAGTCATATCCTTGAATAAAATATTGAATTTTCTAAGAGTGAGCGGTGCTCACTCTGGGGGTCGGTTCCACCAAAAACCCATAGTTAAGAAATATCACTTCGGGATGAGAGAGAAAGCTGAAATTTTATACGAAGGTGTTCCGCAGTACAAAAAGTAATATCTTTGAGTAAAATATTGAATTTTCGAAATAGGAGCCGTTTTCACTCTGGGGGTCGGGTTCCACCAAAAATCTAAAATTGAGTTGTTGAATTTTGTAACCGTAGCGAAGCACGGGAAAACAACTAGTAATCCATAAGTTTTTTTTTACATGGCGCTTAACAAATAATGGGAACATCTCCATTTAATTACACATGCCACTGTATCACTTCNTTTTTTTTTTTTTTTTTTTTTTTTTTTAGTGATAATTTTCAAGACAAGACGCTATGTCAAAATCCAAATTACCAATTTTTTTCCATCAATGACAGTGAAGGAGCATCTACATTACATATTGAAAGTGTTAGTGACCGTGATTTTAATAACACCTGTCAGTGTTTTCTTCGTGCTCAGACAGTAAACTTGTGTGCCTAGATATGGATAATTTCAAATCACTGTGAAGATCACGGTGCGGCGGCTTAGGAGAGCACTGTCACTTTCACTATGTAGTGTGAATGCTCGTTAAAACGTTTGTATTGGGAACACTCGAATTTAAATGTATGCAACAGACAAAAAAATCATCGTGAATTGCTAGTGGAAAAGTGTTAGAATTTCATACATTGACGAATAAAATGAATTCAACCGTCACAACTCACGTCAACGATAAAAAAAAAAAAAAAAAAAAAAAACNAAAAAAAAAAAAAAAAAAAAAACGGAAGTTGTCTCATGAGATTACGTGTTTGAATTGCATTCGACAGCCGTTTTATAACCCGTCCAATAGACGAAAGCCACAGGTCCAAATTTAAACATTAAGTCAATACTGCTGGCCTTTCAGATGAATCCATCATACAAAATTCAGTTAGGGTCACCAGATGATTTTTTTAAAGCATGAAAAACAGGACGTATCAATTTATGATATAAAAAAAGTAGTTATTCACGAATTTTACATAAGTATGCGCACTACAGTGTTTTGTAAATTGTTGTCATAAACTTACAACTACTGGCCATACTTTTCAGAGCTGTGCACTCTGAAAATCACCTCAACCCACACTCACCTCTGCGCACGTTATTTTTATACAAGTGATTTGACATTTTTAAAGCCAAAGCCGGACGTCTGGTAACCCTACCGTTCAGTGCTCTCTCCAAGGAACAAGAAGTCTAAAATCAAAATGAAACAGTGGCTTCAACTCTTTCTTCTTCATTAAATATATTTACAAAAATAATAATATCTAAAGAAAATCAATTTTAATTTAATACTAACATTTTCTTGTATTTTCAAAAATAATTCTCTCTATTCGTATTCAAGATCACACTGAGAATTGAGACAGAAGATTTTCTTTTTCCTTATTAGTATCTAAAATAGTTCTTTTGTGACTCAGTAGTTAAACTACTGCTTTAATCGAGACACAAAAGAACTATTTAGGACGCAGTGAAAAAAGCTGTATACAGGGTGGTCGGGTATTTGTGAACCACTCTAATATCTCGAGAACGGCTTAAGATATCGAAAAAATCTAAACGGCGTATTTCAAGGCATTCTCACTGATGAGTTTTTTGGCGCAATCAAAGTTTGCGAAAAAAATCGCAAAGTTGCAATTTTTTGCACCAACTTTTGATTTTTAAAAGAGAAGCCCCATTTTTTATTTCATTTTTGAAATTATCATAAAATTCTAAGTCCAAATTAATATCCACACATAAATTGCAAAATCCACGAAATTTGCACTTCTTTCTACAAATACCCAACCACCTTGTATAGCCCGTACCCTACCAATGCCAAATCCTTTAATCGGATCACCTGACCGGCTAAAAAAATCATTTTTATGATTCCAATGAAACTGCATTCACAACCTTGTCACCATACGNTTGGTTTCGCACGAAAACGACATTAAACGCTTTTCCGCACTGTTCTGATGTTATTTGATATGACACATCTACGTACGTAGAAAGAAGTGCAAATTTCGTGGATTTTGCGATTTATGTGTGGATATTAATTTGAACTTAGAATTTTATGATAATTTCAAAAATGAAATAAAAATGGGGGTTCTCATATGAAAATCAAAAGTTGGTGCAAAAATTGCAACTTTGCGGGTTTTTTTTTCGCAAACTTTGATTGCGCCAACAAAGTCATGAGTAAATGCCTTGAAATACGTCGTTTAGAGTGGTTCACAAATACCCAACCACCTTGTATAGCCCGTACCCTACCAATGCCAAATCCTTTAATCGGATCACCTGACCGGCTAAAAAAATCATTTTTATGATTCCAATGAAACTGCATTCACAACCTTGTCACCATACGGATCAAATGACTGACTGCACTAAAAGATTAAATTTTAAAAACTATTAAATTGAAAGTAACGCCCTTGTGAGTCACTAGGCGTGTCAAATGACTGGCTGCGTTAAAGGATTTTTAGTTTTGAAAGGGACTGCAGTTACACCTGTATTGTCAACAGGAGAGTCAACTGACTAACTAAAGGTTAGTCATAGGCCTAACCTTTAGTTAGTGATATAAGGAGAGTCAACTGACTAACTTAAGGTTAGTCATAGGCCTAACGTTTAGTTTAGATAATATGTTTTAACCTAATGCCTTTGACACCTAGTATATGAAGTTTCTTTTGTTTGGAGGATTTTTTATTTTNTATATATATATTTTACAAGTGTTCTAAATTTTTTCAGGTATTCTAATTTGTACCTACACTATTTTTTCAGGTTTATTTTTTTATTTATCAATTATTCTAATTTTGTAATGTGTCAACAACCACAACGGTGTTGAACACAATAAACAAATAATAATAATAATAATAATAATTGATTATTCTTTGAATTTTATCATTGAACGTTGAACATTAATCAATATCTGAGGACACAAAATGCCGGTCCAACCTTTTTTTTCCTAAAAATAAAGAACTCGTGTGATGGAGTGTATTACATACCAAGGTCCTCATTAAATCTGTGCTCAAACAAGGCCCCTTTATTCGTAATAATTTGGTGGTCATGCTCCTTCAATTTTTCATTCATGTCAGGCCGTTCAATTTGTTAAATTTTCGTTCTTTTCATAACCCCCCCCCATCGCCTACTTTCTTTTCTCTTTATCCTGCCTTTTGTTATTTCCCGTTGTAAACAATCCCCTCCCAGAATATGGACAAGCTGTTTTTGTTTCCTCTTTCTTTCTAACTTCACATTGTTCTCCAACCCTTTCAAGGTACAGCGGATTTCAAAAAATTATCAATCAAACAGGAAATCTTTTTCAATGCTTATTTGAAAAAAACTTCCCGGTTATATCAATAAATCCTGGTTATAACTGCCCGGTTATATCAATAAATCCTGGTTATATATAGTTATATGTAAAGGGTGATCGGGTATTTGTGTACCACTCTACTTAATATCTCGAGAANTTCCCGTCAAACGATTTTTTGAGCCAAAATATGTCTAAAATTTCTGCACGAATACAATACTTTATCTTCTATGGAAGAGAAAGTAAAAACCCAAAGTTGCAATTTTTTGCACCAACTTTTGATTTTCAAATAAGAACCCTTATTTTTTATTTCACTTTTGAAATGAGCATAAAATTCTGAGTTCAAATCAATATTCTCGCATAAATCGCAAAATTTGCGAAATTTGCACTTTTTTCTACGTACGTAGAAAACATAAGATGTGACGTATCAAATAACATAGAAACGCCCACTTTGACCGCAGAAATTGAGCCTTCTTACACCAAACTTATCCAGCTGTTTTGAAAATTTTGGTATAGGAAAACTCGAAATCTGCGGTCAAAGTGGGCGGGACAGACATCTTTTTGGAACAGTATTATTTTTTACTAAATTACTTATTTGGGATCATAAAAAAATATTTCTAGGCATTTTTACGTACGATTTCGGTGCGGCCGCAAAGTGAATGGGTCACATGTTCCACCCCTTAATCCGTAAACGGTAGATCCTAGAGAGCTCTGGTCTCTGTAATGAACTCGTATTAACGAGACCTTTAAAACAAGGTGTCACTTGATATACCTTCTCATTTCAGATTTTGAATCCAGTCGGTGCCCAGCCGAAACGGCTGGCCAAGGCCAAACATAGTCTAAAATTAATCCCCCTAAAATCTAAGAGATACATGTTTTTGCATTTTCTTATATTTTCAGCGATTCTCGAGATACGGAGGGTGAGGTGAGACTTTATGGACACCCTGTATATAGAAGTTCCTGGTTATATATAGGTAGTTCACCATTTTATGAGACTCTAACATCATATTGTTCCGTTGCAATATTCGCGTTTGATTATTTTTAGTATACTACGTAAACAGTGGCGGATTCAGGCCCCCAGTTGAGGAGTGGGGGGGGGCGATCGAGGTTCCACAACATCTAATGACTTCCATGAATGGCGTCTCCATCTTACACCCCTTTATCCGCGTCTGTTTACTTTGGTGATTCAATAGTAACTATCCGATTTTAATTCATAATAACTATTTTTTTTTTAATTTGGCTTAACGTCTCTTTAACATCTATTGGCCATTCAAGACGGGGGTTTTACCCTCCATTCGCTGGAAACTTGCAAACCAGCTACCTTCATTGACCTCAACCCTACCTGGGTTGGGCCGGAAAAATCACAAGAGCGCGAACCCACGTGGACACCCACCCACGTCCCACATGGTACAACCTCGCTGGACGTTGCTTAACTTCAGTAATCCAAAGGGAACTGGTGTATTCAGCGTGCCATAAATGCAGGCTAACTATCTTTTTTTTTATTATTATTTTTAATTTGGCTTAATGTCTCTTTAACAAAACTATCTTTTAATTGTTCATAACTGATTAAGCTTTAAGATCAATGTTCTTAAGTGTTCTGGATTTTATTCTGTTGATTTGATGAAAATTTCAATAAAATATTTTTTATATTTTAAGTTGTAATAATATTTTTCATCAGATTTAAGTTCTTTTTTTTTTTTTTTTTTTTTTTTTTTTTTTTTTTTTTTTTTTTTNTTTTTTTTTTTTTTTTTTTTTGCGTTAGGCGCTTTAACCGATAGCCATGGCTATGTCCTTCGCGCCGATTTCTCGAATCACATTGCAGTTATAATAAAATGGCTTCATCGGGTATTTTTATCTATAACTAGCTCATACCCGACGAACTTCGTTTCCAGAAGATGAGAGAAAAAAATTAGAATAAATCTGACTTTTACATTAGTTATCATATCACCGGGATACAACCGTTTAAACGCGATCAGAGAATACCACATATAGATCATACATTATACCTACACGTTTGTTAACCTATGTAGAATATGGGGAATAGTAACAGGTTGTTAAGCTGTGTAGAACGGGTCTACGACCCAGGCTAACCTTGCGCAGCCTTTAACACGCATTTTAATTTTTTTGGAACCTAACCCAATACTACTCCCAACACGTTCTACCCAACAAACTTGGTGGTGTTTAGGTCAGTTCTATGATTTTGAGTCAGGAACAACCACTTCAATAACATTATATCAGCGAACTTACACCTAACTATACCACAAAATATATATGGAGTATTGTTGGAATGGAATATTGGGTTGCGAATAGAATATTAAAATTTTCTCAATCTATGTTGACCTCAAGCCCATTTTTTTTTTTAAAAAAAAAAACTAAGTCAATCTTACTCCCAACATGTCCCACCCATTAAACTTTTGTCAATTTCTATTACATTAAATCGCCTAACTGCTTTTGTACAACATTTCATCAAAATTGAACAACTTGTACAAAAATATGAACAAAAAAATGGAACAAATTTGGGCATATTGTATATTATGATCAGTTTAGTTTAAATAACTTAAGCGGTTCTCAAAATATGAGGAAAAAAGATTTTCCAAGATGGTGACCTCACATGGCCCCGTTTAGGGCATACGTGAAGAATGTGACAAAAGTTTGGTCGCTATAACCTAAGTGGTTCTCAAAAATATTGAGGAAAAGCGAAATTCCAAGATGATGGCCTCACATGGCCCTGCCTGCAAAATATATGACTCAATGTGATCAAAAGCCATTCAGGATCAGACGTTTTCAGGGTCAGGCGTACTAACAAAATTTTAGTCGCTACAATCTAAGTGGTTCTCAAAATATTGAGGAAAAGCCAAATTTCAAGATGGCGGTCACGCATGACCCCGCTCAAAAAAAACATATGATTCAAAGTGAAAAAAAACCTTTAGTGATAGACGTAAAGCATCTCACAAAAGTTTGGTCGTAATATATTAGGTGGTTCTGAAAATACTGAGGAAAATCCAAGATGGCGGTTACGCATGGCCCCATCCACAATATATATGACTCAATGAGATCAAAAGTTGTTTAGGACATATAACATCTCACAAAAGTTGAATTTCAATATCTGAAACAGTTCTCATAATATTGAGGAAAACTGAAATTTTAAGATGGCGGCCTAACATGGCTCCGCCCACAAAATATATAACTCAAAGTGAAGAAAAGTGTTTAAAGGTCAAACCTAAAATATCTCACAAAATTTTGATCACAATAACTCAAGCGGTTCTCAAAATGTTGAGGAAAAGCGAAATTCCAAGATGGCGGACTCACTTGGCCCCGCCCACAAACAATATGACTCAAAGTGATCAAAAGCCTTTAAAGGTACGACGTATAACGTCCCACGAAAGTTTGATCTCAATAACTTAAGCTGTTCTCAAAATATAGAGGAATAGCGAATTTATAAGATGGCGGCCTCACATGGCCCCGCCCACAAAATATATATATTTTTGGGGCCAGAAACCATCTCGGACATATGCCCAATGACTTGCGAAAGTTTTATAGTAATCTGATGTGTGGTTTAGGAATGCATAAAGGACATACATATATACATACAAACATTCATTTTTATATAGATAATAATTAAACTCAATGTAACGATAAACGTGCGTTTGTGTGTGTGTGTGTGTGTATATATATCACGAACTGTTTAGCCAAAACCGTAAGAGATATCGAAAAATTGATAAGAATGGACCCCCCCCGAAACCATAGGTTAAAACCCCAGAAAAAATATCAGCATTCAAAAATGTCAAACCGTTTTAAAGTTACGGCCATTTTTCGATTTTTGACCGAATATTTCGATATCTTAAATTTTGTCGCGACATATCAACTCAAAGTGAGAAAGTTTTAGGTGGCCTTTTTAACCTTAATTTGGAACATAGTTTGCAAAAAACAGTACAACCGTTTTCGAGTTATGGCCGTTTTTCCGATTTTTGTTTTTTGAAAGGGAAATCATAGAATACTATTAGCACGGGAACGGCCATGCCTCTAAGGCGCCAAGCTATAGGCCTTAGCGAAGCACGGGCGAAACAGCTAGTCTATAATAATAAGACTCAATGTAACGGTAAATGGGTGTGTGAGTGTGTATATATCACTAATTGTTTACCTAAAACGGTAAGAGATAGCGAAAAATTGATGAGAATTAACCCCTCCAAAACCATAGGCCTAAAAACCAGAAAAAATATCAAAATTCAAAAATGTCGAACCGTTTTCGATTTTTGACCGAATTTAGCCGTTTTGTTTGTCGCGATGTTAAATTTTGTCACGACAACATATCAACTCAAAGCGAGAAAGTTTTAGGTGGTCTTTTAGACCTTAATTTGGAACATATTTTGCAAAAAATGGTCCAACGGTATTCGAGTTATGGCCGTTTTTCCGATTATTGTAAGGGGAATCATATAATACTATTAGCACGGGAAGACGGGAACGGCCATGCCTCTATGGCGCCAAGCTATAGGTATTTTTATTATTTTATAAAAGAATAGTTATGTTCACATGGAATTCTATTTCATTCTCTGTATTAGGTTTCCCAAGTTTGCCTTCGAAAGTTCGAACTACCCAAACTATTCACATTACGTTCAGTGCTGGTAAAGAAGGATTTTGCAAAAGTTTATTAAGAACTTAGTAAAAAGTTTGGTTGTTGCCGATTTTATTCCCTTTTGGCTATAAACGTTGCAAAGCACACTCTATTACATGTTTTGTTAGTTTCCGCAAAGTGAGTTTTTACTTTCTTCTTTGCAATGGATTTATTTTAAGTGGCAAAGTTCTGGCGGAAGTGAGCTCTTCCACTCTTTCCAATGAAAAAATCTTGATGGTTCCCTCAATACTCTAATAACTCACTTTTTTCATAACAGTTATGTATGTAAATGTATATTTTCCTTGTGTTATTATGTCACAATGTTTGTGGGCATCATAGCATTACAAGGTATTTTCAACATTCACTCCAATATCACTAAGCCTAAGCTACACTTTAACAATTTCCGTATAATGCTACCACTTGGCGCTATTACCATAGCTACTCAATTGTCCTCAGGAGGCTGAGTTACCCCCAAACACAACCAGACCAAGTAGAAAATTCGAAAAAACCTTTTTCAAATTTTCGACCCGTCCAGGAATCGAACCCGAAACCTCCGTGGTGCAAGCCGAGTGTGATGCGCACTCTGCCACGGAGACGTCTTTCATAACAGTTATTGAAAGCCCACTTTTCCGCACTAGTTTTAGTTTATAATTTTCAATAATGAGCCCTTGCAATCGATACCAGAAAAATTAAATGGTACGGAAAACCGTACTAAACTTTATATTTCTTTATTCTAAGAATTTGGAAGACTTCGGCCGTTGTGACAGCCCTTCAGTGAAAATATTTTTGAAATGGATTTGGCAGCCATTGTCTGTTGTACCCACGGAATATGTTATTTCAATTAGATTTTGCAGACTTTGGCTTTTGTCAGAGCTTTCAAGTGAAAATATTTTAAGGGCCTCAAGTGAAGATAGCTTTATGAGACCAAAAACCTAAGTGGTTCACAAAAATATTGAGGAAAAGCGAAATTTCAAGATGGCGGTCACGCATGGCCCCGCTCAAAAAAACATATGATTCAAAGTGAAAAAAAGCCTTTAGTGATAGACGTAAAGCATCTCACAAAAGTTTGGTCGTAATATATTAGGTGGTTCTGAAAATATTGAGGAAATTCCAAGATGGCGGCCTAACATGGCTCCGCCCACAAAATATATGACTCAATGTGATCAAAAGCCGCTTAGGTCAGACATATAGCATCTCACAAAAGTTGAATTTCAATATCTTAAACAGTTCTCATAATATTGAGGAAAACTGAAATTTTAAGATGGCGGCCTAACATGGCTCCGCCCACAAAATATATAACTCAAAGTGAAGAAAAGTGTTTAAAGGTCAAACCTAAAATATCTCACAAAATTTTGATCACAATAACTCAAGCGGTTCTCAAAATGTTGAGGAAAAGCGAAATTCCAAGATGGTGGACTCACTTGGCCCCGCCCACAAACAATATGACTCAAAGTGATCAAAAGCCTTTAAAGGTACGACGTATAACGTCCCACGAAAGTTTGATCTCAATAACTTGAGCGGTTCTCAAAATATAGAGGAATAGCGAATTTATAAGATGGCGGCCTCACATGGCCCCGCCCACAAAATATATATATTTTTTGGGCTAAAACCATCTCGGACATATACCCAATGACTTCCGAAAGTTTCATGGTAATCTGATGTGTGGTTTAGGAATGCATAAAGGACATACANAAATATTTTTGAAATGAATTTGGCAGCCATTGTCTGTTGTACCCACGGAATATGTTATTTCAATTAGATTTTGCAGACTTTGGCTTTTGTCAGAGCTTTCAAGTGAAAATATTTTAAGGGCCTCAAGTGAAGATAGCTTTATGAGACCAAAAATTTGTCGATAACATGTTTCACAGAGTGTTTATTTTAAATTTAATTGAATTCGAAGTGACATAGCCACTTTTACATAAGTCGTCCGAATTTGCGTTTAGTACCCCGAAGATGGCTTCATAAGATACGGAGGCCTACGGAGATCGGATTTTTTGGTATTCTGCGTACCTTGAAACGTAAAATATCAATTTTTGGGGGAGGGTCAATTTTTTAGGCAGTAAAGTTATTAAGATATTTATCACATTTGCAGAGTTTTTAGATTTTTGAAGTTATACTTCTTTAGGCCCGTTATGAAAAAATGTTGAGAGTGAAATTTTATTTTTGCGAGACGCGAAACGCAAAATCCGAGACGCGAGAGCGTCTCGCGTGACGCGAAAGCGTCAAGCAAATTATTTTAGGCATGCATCATTCTAAAACTACTTATCCGATTGCAATTAAATTGGCATAGTTGATGGGCATATTCCTGGGAAGATTTTTGTCTAGGTCCCATCCCTATAATGTTAAGCTACACCGAGTAGGGACAAACAATGGATAAGTGACAGCAAAAAATTTCACGTTTTTCGACCTAAATGACATTCTTTCTCGAAATTTGTCGCGACGACATATCAACTCAAATCGAGAAAGTTTTAGGTGACGTCTTACTCCTTCATTTAGGTCATATTTTGCAACTCTAATGTTAAGCTACACCGAGTAGGGACAAACAATGGATGGATGACAGCAAAAAGTTCACGGTTTTCGACTTAAATGACATTCTTTCTCGAAATTTTTCACGACGACCTATTTGGCACCGTTGATGGGTGCAGTCCTGGAAGATTTTTGTGTAGGTCCCATCTCTCTAATGTTAAGCTACACCGAGTAGGGACAAACAGTGGATGGGTGACAGCAAAAAAGTTTACGTTTTTCGGCTTAAATGACATTCTTTCTCGAAATTTGTCGCGACGACATAATTATATCAACTCAAAGCGAGAAAGTTGGGAAGATTTTTGTCTATGTCCAATCCCTCTAATGTTAAGCTACACCAAGTAGGGACAAACAATGAATGGGTGACATCAAAAAAGTTCAGTTTTTTAAATTTTTTTAAATTTAATTTTAAAAAGAAGTATAACTTCTCACGCGTGTACATAAGTACACACACCAATTTTTTTTTATACTATTAGTAACACTAAAAGTACATACCTATATAAGCCTCAGTAGCTCAGTTGGTAAGAATGACGGATTCGTAACCAGGAGGCTGTTGGTTCGAATCCAAGTGAAGACAACAAATTTAGTAATAACATGGGGAAGTACATTGTGACAAAGCATTGTATTAAACAAATAAATTCCTTTTTTTAAAAAAAGTACATACCTACATAATTGCACATTTATAATCCAATACCAATATTTGATTTGCGTCCCATCTATTCCGACACCCAAAGAAAGGGACTCTTTGTGTTCATCTTACAAAAAAATCACCTATCAAAACACTCTCCTTAAATATTTTTTTCATATAATCCAGTGCTCTGCTGTATTAGTTTGCAAACGTTGCTTGCCCTCATTTCCCACCTTATTTGAATCCCTGAAAACATGTACAACTGGCACTCTGTATACAACCTCTATTCCATGATATAAATATCAATAAATTATATACGTGATTTTTATATTTTCATGGATTATAAATTTTCATATATGTATGCAATTCAGATAGAATTCAAAAGTTTCTCAGAAACTATGCCAAAGTTCAAAGGGAGAAATATAGGTGTATTCATGTAGATCAAAAATTAGAAATTGAAAATATGATAATTTAATTCTATTTGAATAGGTACATATATGGAATAGATAATTAGGAATATAGAAATTGAGAATATGATAATTTAATTATATTTGAATAGGTACATATATGAAATAGATAATTAGGAATACAGAAATTGAAAATATGATAATTTAATTATATTTGAATAGTTACATATATGAAATAGATAATTAGGAATATAGAAATTGAAAATATGATAATTAATTCTATTTGAATAGGTACATATATGAAATAGATGATTGGGAATACAGAAATTGAAAATATGATAATTTAATTATATTTGAATAGTTACATATATGAAATAGATAATTAGGAATACAGAAATTGAAAATATGATAATTTAATTATTTTTGAATAGGTACATATATGGAATAGATAATTAGGAATATAGAAATTGAAAATATGATAATTCAATTATATTTGAATAGGTACATATATGGAATAGATATTTAGGAATACAGAAATTGAGAATACAGTCAACCACCGCAACTTTTTTTGTACAAAATAAACAAAAAATATTTCATATGCTCGGGGCAAACAATTTCCCTTTCTTGTGACGTTTTTCATACTATTGGAGCAAAATTTGATAGAAATCTGTATTAAGTTATAACCTCGATTTAAATTTCCCGAAAATGAGAGCTTATTTTATCTTCTAATATATACAATTCTCCATACCATACTCCTCCAAAACGGCTTAACCGATTTTAATGAATTTTGTATGTATATACATTCGGTAGGTCTGCGAATAAGTTTTTATCTATAATTTAATAGAATTGAACACCAAGTTTGTTGGGTAGGACGTTTTGGGTGTAGTATTGAGTTATGTTCCAAAAAAAAAGAAAAAAATGTTGAAGTGGCATAAACTCAGCNGAACCTAATCCAGTACTAATCCCAACACGTTCTACACAGCTAAACAGCACGTTACCACCCCCCATGTTCTCTCATCTTCTAGAAACGAAGTTCGGGTACTCAGCTAGTGAAACTATAAAAATTGCGACATTGTGAAAATGAATATTTTTAAGGTAAATGATGTTTTATATCAAATCTTTGAGAATGCTAAAGTTTATAGTATTTTGTGTGGGGTTGATGACTGTTAATGACCCGCCCACTTTTTTCATGATTTTTCATCAGTTTTTTCATATTTCTTATCGAACTTTGAAGGAACTCTGTCCATTCCTCTGTTACCGCTTCCTATATCTGGCTCATCAGATATTTTGAACCAACATATGGGCTCGAATATGGCTTTGAAGTATTGGATTTTGGACCAACAAATGATTTGACCATCATAGTGTGGTCACAAAGGTCCTTTGAACAATGTAGACAGTCAACCTATTCGCATGAATTATTATTGAAATTACTGAATGAGGTCACCTTCATGTAATTTTTTCATTAATTGAGTCAGAAAGCCGAATTTATGAAACTGCAGCTCTAAGTTATTTGGTTCATAATACATCTAAGAGGTATTCCTGGGATAGTGGGTATCTCACCGGCATGGCACATCCCGGGGTTTGGCAAATTTTCGACTTTGGTCTTATAATTTCGGGATGCATTCAGCCTCGCTGAGTACACCAGTTCCCGTCAGATCACTGAAGTTAAGCAACGCCGGGCGGGGTCAGTACTTGGATGGGTGACCGCTTGGAAACATTACGTATCGTTGGCTCATTTTTCCGGCCCTACCCAGGCTGGGTGAGGTCAATGTGGGTAGCTGGTTTGCAAGTTTCCAGCGAATGGAGGGTAAGACCCCCGTCTTGAATGATCAATAGATGTTAAAGAGACGTTAAGCCAAATTTAAAAAAAAAGCCTCGCTGAGTAGCTAGTTTAAAATGTGAGTACTGACTAGTAGCGATATTACCACATTTTTTTTAATTTGGCTTAACGTCTCTTTAACATCTATTGGTCATTCAAGAAGCGGGTTTCACCCTCCATTCGCTTGAAATTTGCAAACCAGCTACCCACATTGACCTCACCCAGCCTGGGTTGGGCCGAAAAATAGCCAGCATCACGAGGGCGCGAACCCAAGCGGTCACCCACATGGCACAATCACGCTGGACGTTGCTTAACTTCAATGATCTCACGGGAACTGTTCTATTCAACATGCAATAGACGCTCTGGCTACATTACCGCATTACCAGAGTAAAAATGTGATACCCACAAATTGTGAAAAGACCGTTGGGTCTTACCAGAAAGAAATTCTACATTTACATTACATCTATACTTGGAGATTGATCTGAGCGCACGGCAGTGCGCCAGGCCAAGTTCCAGAAAGCA
>CM022882.1:20080485-20111515 GCA_012654025.1 Pachypsylla venusta
TTTTTTTTTTTTTTTTTTTTTTTTTTTTTTTTTTTTTTTTTTTTTTTTTTTTTTTTTTTGCACCGGTGTCTTCATTGTGATCATCCATTAAAGGTTGTACCAATAAAGAAGGCAAGATTTGAATTTTTAATGTATGTTTTGAACATGATTTTCTGAAACTATGAATGAAATATTTTTTGTACAAATCTGGAAATAATGTATGTAATTTTTTTGTTTATTTTATTTGTATACAATTTTTTAGAAGAAAAAAAAAAAAAAAAAAAATCTGGTTCCCCACTTATAGACTCACTTTAATACATGGTTTCAAATAGTCGCCGCAGCTTTGCCTGTGCATGCGTTATCTTTTGTCAAAAAAATTGAATAAAAATAGTTTTGAATGAATCTGTCGCGGTGATAGTGTTGTTGGCATAAACCAAGGAATTTAGATAACACACCACAGAAAATAGTTCGAAGGCGTCAAGATCAGGGAAAAGAAATTGGTCAAAGGCGTTGTGGCACTTATAAATGGCTCTTGGTTATCAATATTTATAAAATGAAAAGCCCAGTTGGTGGTATGCTGACTGACTCATATTCAACGTAGTCTAATCATATATTTCTATTTGTTTAGCACAACATGGAATCCGTTTCATAAGACCTGTATTACAAGCAAAATGCTTATATTAGGAGTAAATATCAACATTTACAAGTGTTGTTGTCTTGGGACCTGTTTTTTATTGAACTGAGTTACTTTAATTTCTTATTAAAGTAACTCAGTTTAATAAAAAAAACACAGGCTATCTCAGTTCAATAGAAATGTCCAAATTTTCTGCACGAATACAAGTAAAAAACAGACTTTGTAATTAATACAAGCCAGACATTTGTGATTTATTAGAGAATACTCATAGGAACTAGTAATACAAGTGTTTTATGAAACAGGGTCTAGTAATACGTTTTAGATTGTAAGATATGATATGAGGCAAAACGATGGGTATTTCAAATCTTGCGTTCTTATTTTTGGACACATAACTGGTATGAATTAGGAGCTGCTGGTTATGTGGATACTTACCATTGATGATTTGGAAACTAATTGAACCAGTCATCTCTGTAACACCATAAATCATTAATTTTCGAAATTCAGATACCAGTGGCACCATGACTCGAATGATTTGTATGGAATTTATAGGAGATAGTAATATGCGTTCATTTCAGAAACACCATAACTTGTAACTTTTCAATGTTTTATCGTGTTTGACATCTTAAATGAAAAGCGAATCAAGGGTTTATTTAAATTTCATTCATCATAGGCATAGAACTTTCACCTTCTAAAATTTGGTATTCAAAGCTCAGTTTACTTACATATGTTGGGGAAGATGATTTTTTCGAATATCAGATTTGCGGCAGCTCCAATAACAATATAACAGAAATTGCCGAGGTTATCGAGTCTGAATTCCAATGTGGAATCCGTAATGAAATCATCATTGATGCGTACACTCTATTGGATTATTTTCATACGTTCTGTGAGCAATGCATTTCGCAATGGAAACAACAGAAACCAGAATGCCCTGTTTGCAGAACTAAGATTATAAAAAATCTAGAGTAAAGAAACTTTTTTTAGATTCATTGATTACAAATCTAATGTGTAAGATGCCCTTAGAAATGCAAAAGCAGAGAGAAGAAGTTTCTTTATGAATGGTTTCTTTATAAATTTAGATGAGACGTAATCCAAATTCTAATGAACAAAGTACTCTTCGCAGCAAAGTGTAACGAATACGAGGTGTGGCTATTAATAAATAACGAGACTGGTTAAGAAAAAGGTTTTTTTATAAAAATGATTCTACATTCGAATGCTCCCCTTCAATATACTCCCCTCGCCACACACCTTTCCATACGTTTTTTCCATTGATTGAAGCAGTGCTGGAAATCTTTTTTGGTGTGGAGCTTTAGGAGCTCTGCCGTTTTTGGCTTTACCGCTTCCATCGACTCTAATCGGGTCCCTTTCAAAGCAAATTTAATCTTCGGAAACAAAAAAAAAGTCGCACGGTGCCAAATCTGGCGAGTAAGGCGTAAATTCGACCGTTGGAGTGCGTTAATCAGCCAAAAACGCTTTACAGATAGCGCATTATGGGCAGCTGCGTTGTCCTGGGGCAAAATCCACGAGTTGTTCTTCCACAACTCGGGCCGTTTCTTACGAACTCGTTCTCGCAGTGTTGCCAAAACTGACAAAAAACACGTTCGTTTCAAACCGCAACTGCACAAATACTATAATAGTGACGAAAACGTGTTTTGGTACGTGAATAGAGAAGATTTCCAGATACCCAACGCACTTCTCGTTTTTTCCCCACCCCTCTAGGGCGCTTTCTAGGCGCTCAGTCTCGTTATTTAATAGCCACACCTCGTACAATTGCAAATAACAGAACAGCAATTGCCTCTACATCAAGAGTCAATACTCGTAGTACACAACGTGTATTGCGATCATCAACTTCTTCTGCACAGCGTGCCATTCTTACCACTTTACCCATAAATCCTGAAATGAATGCATATTACTATCTCCTGGAAATTCCACACAAATCATCCGAGTCGTGATATTTCTATCGGGAACTTCATAAAACAAATGCATTCATTTCTGAAGTGACTGATTCAATTTAATTTTTATTTTGTTTTGATGTTCTGAAGGGGTGGGTGAGAGTTTATTGTATACAAATGTGCGTAACTTTTTGCAGTTACAGGTATGACCTACTAGGAGATCCATACTTGAGATTGTGACAAGTTACTTGAGAGTGATATAGAATAACTTAGTTTCTTCTTATGTTACTGATAACCCTTAATGCATAATTAGCCTCCAAAGATAGATGTTAATGTTGATGCCAATTCATTGACAACTTTATCAGCAGACAATGAGTTGTATGCTTAAAATTTAAGCAAATGCTCAGAAATTGACCAGTTGCTACCGAAGTGGACAGAACAAATTAAAAACGCATGTTCTCCGACGTTACTCTTAAAAAGACAACCTCAGGTGGTTGAGGCGGTGGTTTCGTAACCAGGAGGCTGTTGGTTCCAATCTCACTCTATCCCCAATCCCCACCTACTGTTCACAATAGATCTAATTAAAGGTGGTTGTTGCTGTTGTTGTTGTGGTACCGTTGTTCCTCTTGAAAACTATTTTCTCCATTTTTACATCCAGGCTTGAAATAATGGTAGAAAAAGTTTGAAATGAGGTAACCGAAAGGGGTTTGATGGCCCTTGGCTTGAACTATGAATGGTGTGCATTCCAGGTCGTCCTGTTGCGTAGAACCAGCCATCGTGAGGACGTCGTGAGATAAAGGTCGCAGTGATAATTGCAGTCTCAATAGAGAACTGCAACCAGTTCAAAATCATCATACTCTTAATAAAGCAACTGTTCTCACTATTTCTGGAGTCAGATTTGGAAAGGAAAATGGTAGAGATAGGTTACTTACATATATACTTTCTTGTCCATCACAGAAAGTGATTTTGATGGAAGGGTTGGGTAGCATATTATTATGCTACTCTGAGGACGCCGGACTAGATGTTGATAATATCGACCCCTTCCATGTCCTCCAATAGTTGTAAATATTTCAAATTCATTAGGACAAAATTCAATGGGTTTGCTGGGTTTGAACTCAAACCCTACTGTTTACCAGTCAGAGTGTTTTACCACTACACCAACCCAGAAATTGGTTGACATGAGGTTACCGAAAAAGTTTTAATGGCCCTTGGCTGGATCTCCGATGGTATGAGTTCCAGGTCTTCCTGGTGCGTAGAACCGGCCACCATTACCGCTCCATCTTTGGATAAATTGTTGTCTGCTGTTAAAGTTTTCAACTAAACAGATTCACAAAATTATCGGAACGCTATTTTTTTTTTAATAGCCCGAGGTATGTAATGGGTTCTGAGCCTCTGTTTAGTAAATTAGTATCACAGATATGATGAATGACAATAATACGAAAAATTTACACGGGATTATCAGACTTTTGATTTAATTTTACAAGTCTTTAAATAACCGAAAAACAGTTGATGAATGACAATAATACGAAAAATTTACACGGGATTATCAGACTTTTGATTTAATTTTACAAGTCTTTAAATAACCGAAAAACAGTTGATGAATGACAATAATACGAAAAATTTACACGGGATTATCAGACTTTTGATTTAATTTTACAAGTCTTTAAATAACCGAAAAACAGTTGATGAATGACAATAATACGAAAAATTTACACGGGATTATCAGACTTTTGATTTAATTTTACAAGTCTTTAAATAACCGAAAAACAGTTGATGAATGACAATAATACGAAAAATTTACACGGGATTATCAGACTTTTGATTTAATTTTACAAGTCTTTAAATAACCGAAAAACAGTTGATGAATGACAATAATACGAAAAATTTACACGGGATTATCAGACTTTTGATTTAATTTTACAAGTCTTTAAATAACCGAAAAACAGTTGATGAATGACAATAATACGAAAAATTTACACGGGATTATCAGACTTTTGATTTAATTTTACAAGTCTTTAAATAACCGAAAAACAGTTGATGAATGACAATAATACGAAAAATTTACACGGGATTATCAGACTTTTGATTTAATTTTACAAGTCTTTAAATAACCGAAAAACAGTTGATGAATGACAATAATACGAAAAATTTACACGGGATTATCAGACTTTTGATTTAATTTTACAAGTCTTTAAATAACCGAAAAACAGTTGATGAATGACAATAATACGAAAAATTTACACGGGATTATCAGACTTTTGATTTAATTTTACAAGTCTTTAAATAACCGAAAAACAGTTGATGAATGACAATAATACGAAAAATTTACACGGGATTATCAGACTTTTGATTTAATTTTACAAGTCTTTAAATAACCGAAAAACAGTTGATGAATGACAATAATACGAAAAATTTACACGGGATTATCAGACTTTTGATTTAATTTTACAAGTCTTTAAATAACCGAAAAACAGTTGATGAATGACAATAATACGAAAAATTTACACGGGATTATCAGACTTTTGATTTAATTTTACAAGTCTTTAAATAACCGAAAAACAGTTGATGAATGACAATAATACGAAAAATTTACACGGGATTATCAGACTTTTGATTTAATTTTACAAGTCTTTAAATAACCGAAAAACAGTTGATGAATGACAATAATACGAAAAATTTACACGGGATTATCAGACTTTTGATTTAATTTTACAAGTCTTTAAATAACCGAAAAACAGTTGATGAATGACAATAATACGAAAAATTTACACGGGATTATCAGACTTTTGATTTAATTTTACAAGTCTTTAAATAACCGAAAAACAGTTGATGAATGACAATAATACGAAAAATTTACACGGGATTATCAGACTTTTGATTTAATTTTACAAGTCTTTAAATAACCGAAAAACAGTTGATGAATGACAATAATACGAAAAATTTACACGGGATTATCAGACTTTTGATTTAATTTTACAAGTCTTTAAATAACCGAAAAACAGTTGATGAATGACAATAATACGAAAAATTTACACGGGATTATCAGACTTTTGATTTAATTTTACAAGTCTTTAAATAACCGAAAAACAGTTGATGAATGACAATAATACGAAAAATTTACACGGGATTATCAGACTTTTGATTTAATTTTACAAGTCTTTAAATAACCGAAAAACAGTTGATGAATGACAATAATACGAAAAATTTACACGGGATTATCAGACTTTTGATTTAATTTTACAAGTCTTTAAATAACCGAAAAACAGTTGATGAATGACAATAATACGAAAAATTTACACGGGATTATCAGACTTTTGATTTAATTTTACAAGTCTTTAAATAACCGAAAAACAGTTGATGAATGACAATAATACGAAAAATTTACACGGGATTATCAGACTTTTGATTTAATTTTACAAGTCTTTAAATAACCGAAAAACAGTTGATGAATGACAATAATACGAAAAATTTACACGGGATTATCAGACTTTTGATTTAATTTTACAAGTCTTTAAATAACCGAAAAACAGTTGATGAATGACAATAATACGAAAAATTTACACGGGATTATCAGACTTTTGATTTAATTTTACAAGTCTTTAAATAACCGAAAAACAGTTGATGAATGACAATAATACGAAAAATTTACACGGGATTATCAGACTTTTGATTTAATTTTACAAGTCTTTAAATAACCGAAAAACAGTTGATGAATGACAATAATACGAAAAATTTACACGGGATTATCAGACTTTTGATTTAATTTTACAAGTCTTTAAATAACCGAAAAACAGTTGATGAATGACAATAATACGAAAAATTTACACGGGATTATCAGACTTTTGATTTAATTTTACAAGTCTTTAAATAACCGAAAAACAGTTGATGAATGACAATAATACGAAAAATTTACACGGGATTATCAGACTTTTGATTTAATTTTACAAGTCTTTAAATAACCGAAAAACAGTTGATGAATGACAATAATACGAAAAATTTACACGGGATTATCAGACTTTTGATTTAATTTTACAAGTCTTTAAATAACCGAAAAACAGTTGATGAATGACAATAATACGAAAAATTTACACGGGATTATCAGACTTTTGATTTAATTTTACAAGTCTTTAAATAACCGAAAAACAGTTGATGAATGACAATAATACGAAAAATTTACACGGGATTATCAGACTTTTGATTTAATTTTACAAGTCTTTAAATAACCGAAAAACAGTTGATGAATGACAATAATACGAAAAATTTACACGGGATTATCAGACTTTTGATTTAATTTTACAAGTCTTTAAATAACCGAAAAACAGTTGATGAATGACAATAATACGAAAAATTTACACGGGATTATCAGACTTTTGATTTAATTTTACAAGTCTTTAAATAACCGAAAAACAGTTGATGAATGACAATAATACGAAAAATTTACACGGGATTATCAGACTTTTGATTTAATTTTACAAGTCTTTAAATAACCGAAAAACAGTTGATGAATGACAATAATACGAAAAATTTACACGGGATTATCAGACTTTTGATTTAATTTTACAAGTCTTTAAATAACCGAANAACATAAATAGGTTAAAAAGTATAATGATTACAATACAATTACATATATGTTTACTTGCCTGCCATTGGGTATTCATTAAATGGTACTGTAGTAGGAAATTTCCATTTTTATAGCTGGTGTTCATATTGCTAAATTAATAAATGTAGCCAACATGAAAATTTGCCGCCCTAGGCCGCGGCCTACTCGGCCTAATGGGAAATACGGCCCTGGTGATGGGAACTCTCCCTTCTTCCCATGCCTTGGATGGGGTATTTTACTTATAAAGTAAGAAATATAGTTATCTCGGGCTCAAGAACTGGTGCGCACTCAGGATTTTCATTTCGGTTGAGGGGGGGGGGGGATCTAAAATTTATTCAGGTTAACCATTTTATCAAATTTTCTATGTGAAATTTTGATGAAATTCCCGGGATTTTGAGAGTATGTTTGTGCATGGAAAAACTGTTTTTCTTTGATACATACCCATCCCTTAAATCGCAAGTTCGGTGTGGTCCAAACATTGGGGGTTGAAATCTTTGGGATTGTGAGCACCACTGACCGTACTACTGCCGCCATCCAAACGCGGTCGTAACTATTAATGATCTCTACAAAGCGAAACAATCTATCTGTAACTAGGAATTTAAACTCTAACAAAACGAGGAAATTTAGGTAAACATTTTTCTGGCTAAAAAAAAATACTCTCTTCAAAATTTGATATTTTACGTGTTCGTTCAAGTAACGTAGAATTCAAAAATCCGTTTGTACGCCGCACGCTAAGCGACACTTTTGAACTTTGCTTATTGCTCAAATATATTATGTACTTCCAAACTTCCATTATATAGGTTTCCATACTTAATCTTATATTTTTTTTTTCAGGGCACAATTATGCCCCAAATGGTACCTACACCTTAACCTACTTACAAAATTTAATAAACATCGGTCAATGTTAAGTGGTAAAAGGTACCACTCACGGCTGAAGGACGAATTTGATTTTTGAATTCGACGTTCGTAAAATAACAATTTTTGAGAGGATATTTTTTTTTGACGATTTCATAGGTTCATGAAAATATTAAACCAAAAAGAACTATAAATGACCCAGAAAATAAGCTCGTGCCTTCGTGAATACATTTTCAAAATTTAAAATAAGCCTCAAAAGAGCTGCGTGGCAAAAAAAGTAATAAATTTTCGCAATTTGAAATACGCCTGACAAAAGATCCGCTTACACGGTGTGTCAATCGACTTTCACATTTTTATTCTAACCTCAAAAAAAATATTTTCTAGTTCTAAACGGCGATATTCAGAGTGCGCTGTCAAACATTTTTTTTTGTTTTTCGTCAACTTTTTTTTCGAAACCGAAAAAAAAAGTCCTACGAAGTCGATAAATATTATTCAATTTTTCACGTTATTAATTAAGTTATAATTATATTTTATTCAAAATAATTCTTATCAAATAATAGATTAGTTTTTTGTATAATCAACCATGACTCAAGCAGGAGTGGGTATGTGACAAAATTTTAATCATAGATCCACCTTGAATTTTTTTGAATCAATTCGGATTCTTCTTAAATGAAAAATACTGAATCGGAAAAAAATGATTGTTTTTATCAAATCGGGTTGTCATGATTATGTATTTTTAATTTATTTAAAGAACGGCCCCTGTATCTAATGAGTAATTGTGATCGGATGATTTGGCCTATGTTCATGCTATCAGCATACACACAGGTTGTTTCGCTACAGATATAAGTCACCTTCCTGCTTACCAGTAGGCTTCCGAACTAACAATGTTTACCACCAACTACAACAATATTTTCTAAACGAAGATGACTGTTGGTTCGAGATTAAAATGTTTTTGTTTTGACAGGAATATTATAATAATTAGTTTAGGCAATAGATATTTTTTCTCCGGATGAGGCTTCTGATAACTGACTGAGCAATTACTTTTACTGATATTGAATATTTTGCAAATGTCAAGGAAAAAAAATGTTATTGTGCTTCTAGCGTTCTAAGTTCTATGTGTCGACCAAATCGTACTTCTCCCCAAAGTTGCTAAAAAGAAAGAATTCAATGAGCTCATGCTCTTTTTTCGGTCTGCTAACTTCTAAGTATCAGCTTGATAAATGCTTCCTCTAAATCTTCATTCTGGGTTCTGTAATCTATTAAGACGCTCTCGCAGGTTCTTTACAGCATTATTCTTTGTATATGTTAGCTTGCAAAGTTGAGTCGAAATTGAGATCTTTTGACTTATGATAAGTGTTAGAGACACAATTACTTCTTTTTTACATGACTTGTAAAAGATTTAACATCAGTGAAGGCACGGTAAAAGACTCAGTCAGGAACTGTATTCTCCATTCTCAGAAACCATATCTATTGCGTAACCTAATTATCCCGAGAAACCATATTTTAATATTCTGACTACAAGATTAGTGTTATTTTTGTTCCTCGGTAAATATTCATTAGTTCTCGTCCCAGTAACTCATATTTCCTTCTCATTATAATATGGCTCGATGGGAGTATACATGTTTTTCTTCCAAAGATTGAAATGAAAAGTAGAATTTTCACAAAAGCTGAACCATAGAATATGTTTTTCTCATGTAAGAAAATTAGAAACAGAATGGGAAAATGTCAGTTGGTGACAAATTTGACACAATAGAAAACTGATCAGTATTAATAATGTTGGTCAACGTACGTCGGCGGTAATTTTGACTATCACCACAAAGATGAAACTTAAAAAGGTTTTGGACATTTTTTAGTTCTGAAGCACAATAAATAAAATTGAAATATGTTCAGTTTTATCGATTGTGTATTGTGTTTGCCGGATTTTTTTTTCAGGAACGAGGAAATTTTGATATTGTCAGATAACATGCAGTTTGTAAGAATCAACTCAAAGTGTTTTTTTTTCTACTTGACCTTTTCATAGGTTCGTTTATTATTATTTTTACCTTTTTATTTTCTTCTACTTTTTAGTTGTTCCAAGAAATTTTCGATTGTTAGAAGAATTAGAACAAGGTCAACGAGGAGTAGGAGATGGAACTATTAGTTGGGGACTGGAGAATGACGATGATATGACCCTCACACATTGGACTGGGATGATAATAGGACCACCAAGGGTAATAAATACCATTCATATTTATCATTTTCTTTTGGTCCAGGTATTTTACCACTACTTTTAAACTTCGCTCAGTTAAAATTGCCACGATGAGGCCCCGGGATGGCACAAACTCTATGAACATAATAAATGGTCTCTTCCATCATACTATTAACCTTTCACTTTAACCATTTCAAGTTTCGAATCTCAGCCATGGGACATGGTATGATATCCTCTGTATGAGATTTTGACCACATAATAATGCGACTTGGGTTTACTGCTGGCAGAGCAAGACTCTTAAGGGACTTAGTACGGATGTATAATAACTCTATTATTTTTGTTGTTGTAATAGTTTTCCTCTTTAAATCAACTGACCTTCCCAATTTTAGATTCATGTTGAATCCAGAAATGTTAGAAATAGGTCGATATGGGGTTTACTGAAATTTTTTTGATGGCCATTGGCTGTAACTGTGGTGGTATGCGTTCTAGGTCGTCCTGGTGTGTAGAACCATCCCTTGTGAGGACGAAAGAGTATTTTTATTTTTTCAATCGTACCATCGATCATACCGCGTTGAATACAACAGTTTTTGTCTGATCACCGAGGTTGAGCTATGTTGGGCGTGGTCAGTACTTGGTTGGATGACCGCTTGGAAACACCACGTATCGTTGGCTTTAAAGACAGCCTGAGTAGTTCAGTTGGTTGAGGTGGTGGATTCGCAACCAGGGGGCATCCATATTGGTTAGAATCTAGCTCCATCCCTGCCTACTGGTCACAACGGATCTAAATAAAGATTGCAGTGATAATTGCAGTCTCAATAGAAACTTGCAACCAGTTTCAATTGCCCCTTCCATATATTATGCAATAATAATGACTAATATTTTTATTTGCAGACGCCTTATGAAAATCGTATGTACAGTTTAAAAGTTGAGTGCGGCCCAAGATATCCCGATGAGCCACCCCAAGCTAGATTTGTCTCCAGAATAAATATGACCTGTATAAATAATACAACGGGCATAGTAAGTATATTTATTTAGTCTATTACAATACTTCCCTGAAAACGTAATTTCTTTGAATTTTGAATTCATTTTTGACTAAATTGCATGGCGAGAATAAGCTTATACTAAATAGTGTGAGATGTTACTTGTAAATGATGTTGAGGTCTAAATAGAACCCATAAACTAAAAATCATTCATTTCAGCCAACGTCAGGTGGCAAGAGAGGTGGGGTATTGTTTCAGTCTTCCCAAAGGTGAAAACTAAAGAGTGTGAGATGATAATTGAAGGGGACAATCTTGAGGTCTAAATAGAACCCATACACTAAAAATCATTCAATTGAGCAAACTTCAGGTGGCAAGAGAGGTGGGGTATTGTTTCAGTCTTCCCAAAGGTGAAAACTAAAGAGTGTGAGATGATAATTGAAGGGGACATACTCTTGAGGTTGACGCCGAGTCCTCCTGAGCTGATGGTGTAAATAAACATAGAAACTAACTCTACAATATTATTATGTTTGTTTTAATGATGTAATTACATTACAATGATTGACATGGTTCTGAGGGCTCATACCAATTATTATCCCCCAAAATTTAGATGTATGATGATAATACAGTGGAACCTGGATACGTGGATAAAAAGGAATTCAAGAGACCGGTAATATTTTGCTGCTTAATAGGGGTTTCCTGCCTAGAGAGGTTTTTAAATCTTCAATTTCCTGCTTATAGAGGTCCAGCTAGAGATTATGATCTCGAACCTTCTTGACAATCCCGAAGTTTCGAGACTGGAACGATCACAATCCTGGGACTGGTCCCTGGATTAGAAAAAAATCGGAACCTTCAAAAATCAAAAATAAAATGAAGTTTTTAACTTGAGAGATGTGTGTGGAGTCCTTTTGTGGAACCGCCAAGAGTTTTCAAAATAGACACTAAAAAATGACTCGAAACGGATGAAGGATTTGAATCTTTTTTGTGCGCTATAAAACCGTCCATTTTAAGGTCAAATCGAACACAAGTTGTTATGTTCAAAAAAGATGATAGATTATTAGAACTTTAAAAATTAATTTTTTGAACTGAAACAAGTGAAATACCGAAAGGAGTGATACAAATAACACATCGGTTCATTCGGTCTACTTAAAGAAGAAAAGGATTTAAACAGGTTTTGAATTTTATTGCATGGCAGATGGCAGCACATCGAGTTTCATGTAACTGTCAAGGTTGATGTATTGGGAGTATTGGGGCTTCATTTTCAAATTCAATAAAAAAAAGTAGGTTTTCTGTTTGTTTTTATTGTATCACTGTCAATCCCGAAAATCCCGGGATCAAAATTTCAGCCATTTTCGGGCGGGATCGTAATATCTAGGTCCAGCAGAAACAACATTCCTGCTTACCACTACACCATCAACCCAATATAGGCGAAAATATTATTTTATTCGAATGATTTTTTTTTGTTTGTATTTCAGGTGGATCAGAAGAATGTTCCCGTATTAGCTCGATGGCAACGAGATTATACAATCAAATCATTATTACAAGAATTAAGGAGATTAATGACAGTCAAAGATAATACAAAACTCTCTCAACCACCAGAAGGAAGTACATTCTAAAATTGAAACGAAAAAAGAAAACATTGTTGTTGAATTGGAACATCACAATACTTAATCTAATTTATTTTTATATTCATACCAACCAATAATACACACACACACAGTTATTATGTCTCCGCCCACCCCCACCATTACACATGAGCTTCTCCGCCGCAATGGCTGACCCATTCAATTCAGTACAGGCTAGTGCGAACATAAAACAGAACTCTAGCCCAGAGGTGCACATACTTTTTCGAACCGAGACTCTAAACTGAAAATTAAATTTTCTGTTGATCCAGCCTTTTCCTCGAAGAATTTTTTTTTTTTATGTATTGGTCTAAGTCGGTAGACACATTCTTTTAAGGGAATGTGTTCGCTTTTTGTTTTTTAGTGGAAACCACTAGGCAAGTTTAATGCCCGATTCATTTTTATCACCTAACCCAGAGCTCTTTTTTTTAAAAAAAATGGCTTAATGTCTCTGTAACATTTATTGGTCATTCGAGACGGGGTTTTTACCCTCCATTGGCTGGAAACGTGCAAACCAGCTACCCACATTGACCTCACCCAGCCTTTGTTGGGCCGGAAAAATAGCCAGCATCACGAGGGCGCGAACCCACGTAGACACCCACATGGTACAGCCTCGCTGGACGTTGCTTAATTTCAGTGACCATAAACGCTGGCTCCTTAGAGCTCTATTTAAGTAAATGCTTTTTCTTTGTGTTACTATGTAACAATCTTTGATGCTCACTGCAGCATTGTAGGATTTTCCCAAATTCAATCACTATACAATTACTTTGAATTTTTAACTTCACCATAAATGTTGGCCTCGGGTTGCTATGCGCATTTATCTCCATAGCTACTCAGTGTCCTCAAAAGGCTGAGGGGTCCCCGAAAACATTCAAACAACAGTGACAAATAATTGTCCCTGCCAGATTTCGAACCCTGGTCTCCTGAGTAAAAGACTAGTGTAATATCCACTGTGTCATAGGAGCTGGCTTAGATCTCTATTTTATGTGGTCAAATATTAGAAATTTATAAGGAAAAATCCTGTCACTGATGGGGTTTGAACCCACTTATAAAACGCAAAGCCCACTTCGCATACTGACTGATAATCAACGTAGCTCCACGATGGCTAAACCTAGAGACTTGAAACTTAGCACACATGTCTCTTTTAGTATGTAGGTGTGTAATAAGAAAGGAAAAAATCGAAAGTGGGAGCAAGTGACAGTCAAAAATGACACTTTTTATCTGGTCATTTTACATTTTTTTATGGACAAACTAAAGGAGATAACAAAAAATGACCGAGAATGGACCCCTCCCCCAAATAGTATATAAGGACCCCATATAAAATTTGAAATTTTTCGGTTTCTCTCCGATTTATGGCCGGTTTTCAATACCAAAAAATCGGAATTAAAAAGTATCACTTCGGGATAAGCGAGAAAGATGAAATTTAATGCGAAAGTGTTCCGCAGTGCAGAAAGTAAAATCTTTGAGTAAAATATTGAGTTTACTAAATAGGAGCCGTGTTCACTCAGGGGCTCGGTTCCACCAAAAATCTAAAATTGAGAAGCTTTAATTTCGCGATCTCGAAATTGTTGTTGAATTTCGTAACCGTAACGAAGCGCGGGAAAACAGCTCGTATGAATATTGAATACAAATCTCAAAAGAACGGAGATGGTTTTACGACCTCAATAATATTGTAGTTTTTAGAAGATTGCATAGCTGTTCATTTGGTCGCAATCCTTTTGCATAATGTCGGCCTATTTTTAGTAAACCTCGTAAGGGACAATTCGTTAATTTTGCAGAAGGTAGAAAATCGTCCTACTCAGTGGAAATATCTAACCTTTATAGTAAAGACAAAGCGCGTTTTTCTTATTCACGATAACTGAATGTCCTGCCCTATCTGTCGATGTCAGACTTCTTTTACACGAATTTGGGCATAACGGAGAGCATTGAATAGTTTTTTTTTGTCAATTAACCGAATTTTATTTATTAACAAGCCCTATAGCTCAGTGGTCAAAACGACTGCCTGGTAATCGAAGGGTCGTTGGTTCGAAACCCAGCCGGAGCATAGTATGTCATCCCCTATATGAGATTTTGACCACATAATAATATGACTTGGGCTTAGTGCATGCGCTAAGCCCAAGTCATATTATTAGTACTTAGTAAGGCAGTATAGTCTATCATTATTGTTAGATTCTTATCTTACTATGAGTGCCAATTTATTTCAACCATGGGAACGGCCATGCCTTAAACCGCTAAGTGAAGCCGGCGGAGCCCTCCAGTGTCCAATAATAAAAAAAATTGATATAAGAAACCCTCAACCACACGCTATAAGCTGTATAGAATGCACTTACGAGGGTGGTTCTAAAAAATTGTGGCCCGACCAATTTTACATGTGTTACACTTTCATAAGGAACCCTCAACCACACGCTCTAAGCTGTATAGGATGTACTTACGAGGGTGGTTCCAAAAAATTGTGGCCCGACCAATTTTACATGTGTTACACTGTCATAAGGAACCCTCAATCACACGCTCTAAGCTGTATAGGATGTACTTACGAGGGTGGTTCTAAAAAATTGTGGCCCGACCAATTTTACATGTCTTACACTTTCATAAGGAACCCTCAACCACACGCTCTAAGCTGTATAGGATGTACTTACGAGGGTGGTTCTAAAAAATTGTGGCCCGACCAATTTTACATGTCTTACACTTTCGTCTTATACATAATTCAACCACACGCTCTAAGCTGTATAGGATGTACTTACGAGGGTGGTTCCAAAAAATTGTGGCCCGATCAATTTTCAATGTCTTACACTGTCTAATAATATTACGAGGCCTGTAAAATTATCCAAATATTTTGATTAGTTTAATCTGACAGGTCATCTTAGATTAGGTTTCGGGTACATTTTTTTACAATGTTTCTCTATTTAAAACATCACCCCTGTCGACAATTCATTGGATAGGCTGTTGTTGTTGCAGTGACATCGTTTCAGCACTCCTCTCCATATTCTCTCTCAATTGGAAAGTGTTTGAGTGGTGTAAGCACTTCAGAGAGGGCCGAGAGAGCACTGAAGATGACCAGCGTCCAGGTCGCCTCGAATCAAAATTCAAGGCAATGTTGATTTTTTTTTTCGACATTAACGGTATCGGGATGACTGAATTGGTTCCAGAAGGTCAGACTGTCAACCAGACTTACTATTTGTCAGTTTTGGCAACACTGCGAGAAAGATCAAAATATGGCGAGGTTTGCTCATTAGGCCGACGATAATCTGCTTTATATTTTATTGTTCTTTGTATGCTTATCATTTCACTTTTTTTGTTGGACATCACAGCATTAAAAGGACTGGAACGAACGATTCAGAGAGGAAAATCTCCTTGGTCAAATTTAGAAATCTTGACCAAGGATTTAGTTAAAAACTGTTTTTACAGACTAACTCTGGTCACAGGCGTTCATACGTACCAAACCCACTCTTGATTGTTTTCCCGGCCAACGCTTGTCTACTTTTAGTTCCGACGACAACATCATTTCCCCTCTATATTTTGACCAAGGAGGGGATGGTTTCAACTGGGTTACTTCAAATGCTGCCTTTTAGATCTGGCATTGAATCATCATATCTTTTGTAAAAGTAGAGCTTGGATCAATCAAACAATGTAAAACATAGCAGCCTCCCTGGCCTAGTGGGTATCACACTGGCTTTGCACGCGGGAGACCCAGGTTCGAATCCTGGCGGAACCGGATTTTTTTTCGGAAATCTGCTTGGTTGTTCGGGGTACACACAGCCTCGTGAGGACAATTGAGTATAGCTAATTTAATGTGAGTAGTGACTAGACTTTCTAATTTCCTACTTGGCTGTGTTTGGGGTAACTCAGACTCCTTAGGACAAATTAAGTAGCTACGGCAATAGCGACAAGTGGTAATGTTGTAAGGTACTTATCAAGTTTAGCTTAGGCTTAGTGATAATGGAGAGATTGCTAAAAAAATACCTTGTAATGCTATGATGCCCTCAAAAATTGTGACATAATACTCGTATATACATTTATATTCTTACTGTCCAAAATAATTATTGCGCCATCTCTGAGAATTAGGGATAGTTCTGAACGATGGTGGGCTATTACGTGTCGCTATATTTCAATAGTTACTCAATATTATCCTCAGGCTTGTGAGTATGAATTACGAGAGTTGAGGCACAGGAAAAATACGCTNCCTGGGCCCCAATATTGTGTTTTTTGAAGTCAGATGGAGTCAAAATCTGGAAAAGTAGACTGAAAAACCTGGAAAAGTCAGAGAATTTCACTTTGACGATTTGGTAGACACCCTGTAAAATATTTTGTGTTTGTCCGAAATTGTTTGACCAGAACGGTAGGGGATGGAAAAAAATGACGGGAATGATCCCCCTCCCCAAAACCATATGCTCGGACCACAGGAAAATTATCAGAACTCAAATAATTGTGGAATGGCTGGACATAATTTTGCAAACTATGTTCTAAGTTAAAGACTAAATGGCCACCTTTAACTTTCTCGCTTTGAGTTGATATGTTGTCACCACAAAATTTAATATATGACTCTGACTTGCCCAATTTGTTCAATAAATTGTAAATTTGGCCTTAGTTCGAAAACGGTTGGCCACTAACTTGCACAATGTGTTTAATAAATTGTAAATTTGGCCTTAGTTCGAAAACGGTTAGACATTTTAGTTCTGATAATTTTCTTGGGTCATAGGCTATGATTTTGAGGGGGGGAGTCATTCCCATCAATTTTTTGCTATCTGCTATAGTTTGGGTTGTGGTATTGGAACAGACAACCCGTACCACATATACACAGATGTCTGATTTATATGTTTAAATGTACATAGCGCGTAGAGGCTTTCTGTAGAATGCCTTCGATTTTAAATATTTCATCGACTTTTTTAGACTTTTTCAGAGGCAACGCTCTCAATATGGCCATCATCATTCACAAACGTATTTCGGTAACTACGCTGTCTTAACTATCGTAATTCAAACTACAGTTTGTATGAATGAGACTGCGGGTGTCAGGATGGTGCCCATAACATCCCTCCTCGTGTAAATCTTGATTCGGTGTTATTGTTTATTATCTAAGTTGTAATTTTATTATTTTTTTTTCTTTAGATTTAATTTTCATTTAAATATTCAAGGATTTTTAGGGTTCTGTAAGCGTACCTACATTGCGGATTTACTAGGGAACTAATGCTTCTCCCATATTGTCAAATTTTGGTTTATTATTTTCAATAATGAACCTATGAAATCGTCACAAAAAATATACCCCTCCCCCCCCTCAAGATCTGAGCTTACAGCAGTGCGCCAGGCCAAGTTCCAAAAAGCATTAGTGTATCTTTACACGAAGCAATTCACAAGGTTTCGCACACCGTCAGATATCCGGTTCTACAAGGGATAAGTCATTAAAATTTGGAAAATACATTCCGCAGTATAGCACAATGCTAGGGGGACTAAACTTCAAAAGTTAATGTTAACCCGGACAGGAGATAGATAATTTCAAAGTAACCATTTTTGGATACTTTTTGACTGATTTAATATTTTACGTTTCAAGGTACGCAGACTCCAAAAATCAAATAAATAAAATCCGTTTGTCCGCCGCCCTTCGTATACCGCACACCGTCCACCGTGATGGGTTCTTTTGCTACTTAGCGTTGAACGATTTTAATGAAATTCGGTATCTAGGTCCCGTTTGGGGTCTGTGCCCGAAACTTTTGGTCACCTTCAGTCATTTTACATTAGGGTTCCATACTAGATTTTTAGTGTCAAACTTCCGGATATGTTTTATTTCATTTTTGGAATCTACATACCTTGAAATGTGAAATATCAAACTTTGAGAAGGGGGGTATTTTTTTTTTAGCCAGTAAAAATATTAAACGTGTGTGTCGTGCTAAAAAAAAAAATCAATATTGGATGTATGTATCGTACCACTCACTGAGGTAAAATTCCATTGATGGGTCCAAACGAGGATAGTGTAATCATTACACGTCAAATCTAGACATAGGATATCGAATAAAAATATCGTTATTGAAAAATCGATATAAATATCGAACGATATTATCGAATTAAAAAATCCAAAATATGTGCGAACCAAATAAAAAATGACACCGTTTGGAAAAACAGCTGTATTTGTTCTCAAAAAGAATGAGTGGGCTTTAGAACATCCAAACCGTAGTGTCAAGTTTTCGCCCCGCAGGAATTCTAATGTAGACCTTTCCCACTAGGCCAGAGGTTCCCAACCTGGGGGGCGTGAAGGCAAGCCAAGGGGGCGCGAGACCAGTTGAAAAATGACAAGATCAGTTATTTTATCATTTAGTTAAAATGTATGCCCACATTTTTTTTACAAAGAGAATTTTATTAAACATTATGTTTAGAAAATTTGAATGAGATAGCATTTAGCAACACATTAGCGCTTTGAANATGATATAGCATTCAGCAACACAAGCGTTTTGTATGAGATAGCATTCAGCAACACATTAGCGTTTTGAATAAGATCGCATTCAGCAACACCCATACCAATGTATAATGTAAAGGGGAGGGGGGCTGGGAGGCTTTCATTTCAAGAAAAGTAAGCGCGCTACCAAAAAGTTTGGGAACCCCTGCACTAGACCAGAGAATTCACACAAGGCCAGTTATCTTAAAAAAAAAATTCCCAGGCAGTTGATGGAATATGTTCATACTAGACTGGCACGTAACAGTACATGACTGAGCTCACGGTCAGCGGGAATCACTTGCCGGCACTGTCGCTGCTTATTGTGAATGCTTCTTTAAATTTTAAAATTAGGAAAAACACGAATGTTCGCTTTATAGTACAATGTCAACTGCTACTTTTAAACGACAAAAAAAAAGGAGTTACCATACAAATTGACATTGAAGAGTAACTTCCTACGAAGACGGATCAAAACGTTCGGGTACTTTATTTATATGAATTTATTTTTAATAACTAGAAATTTAAATTTAGATTGATATAATGATTTCTTTGTGGTACACTCTTGTGAGTGTTTCACAATGTTTAAGTGTTCATCACAGCGTTACAAGGATTTTTTTCATCTCCTCTAATTCAAATATCGCCTCTATTGATTCTCCCATATAACGCTGCCACTTGTTGTCACCTTCCCCTTTGGCTACTCAATAGTCCTCACAAGGCGGAGTGCACTCCGTAACACATCCAAACACAAAATCAAAATATTCGAAGATTTTGTAAATCCCTGAAAATTCCGACTTCGCCGGGGATCGCACCCCGGTCTCCTGGTTGCAATACCAGTGTGATGACCACTAGATTTCGGAGACTGTAATAACTAGAAATTATTTATGACAAGGATTCACTTCTCTCTCCCCCCAACCCCATTATTTTCCAAATCAATGTCGAAAACATTTTGTCATGTCGACCAAATCATATGATTTCGTTTCTCAGAGGAATCCCCGCTATTATTTTCCATTTCCGACTCGAGTTTCGTCTACTTCACGGACATTTTCAAGGGAACTGACTGTTTGGTGTTATTGTTAAGTGTCCGTTGGTAACTCAGGTCCCACGTGATCAGTCCACTGTGGTAATCGTCAAACAGACATCCTATCTACATCCACTCGTCAATGAGTAAAGGCAAATGCCTCAACGCGATCGTCGACACTGTTCCAAACTTTGTGTATGAGAGAAATCAGTTGATTGANTTCATAGACATTTTCAAGGAAACTGACTGTTTGGTGTTATTGTTCGTTGGTAACTCAGGTCCCACGTGATCAGTCCACCGTGGTAATCGTCAAACAGACATCCTATCTACACCCATTCGTCAATGAGTAAAGGCAAATGCCTCAACGCGATCGTCGACACTGTTCCAAACTTTGTGTATGAGAGAAATCAGCTGATTGATCACGTGGGTCCCGATGTTCCAACGGACACTTAACAATAACAACAACACCAACCAGCCAGTTTCCTTGAATATGTCTACGAAGTAGACGAAACTCGAGTCGGAAGTGAAAAAGTAAGTGAATCCTCGTCATAAATAACGGTTTCCTAATTATAGGATGTCTAACATAAATTTGTTAAATAATTAGAAATTACTAAACTGTATCCCCTTTAAAGTCCTTGAGTGGCAAAAGACCTTTCCCAGCACCGCTTTGCAAAAAAGCTCTCTGGAAGTATTCTTCTGGAATGTTTTTCAGCCCCAAAAGCGATTTTTTTTAATGACCTCAACGTCCTCTCTGTTCATTTGAAGCAGTCCTTCTGGTCTAGTGTGTATCACATTGGACATTGCACTTGGGGAACCCGAGTTCAATACCCGGCGGGGTCGGAAATTTTTCGACTTAGTGCTTGTAATTTCGGGGTGCCCTCATGTCCTCTTGAGGCCGTGTTGGGTATTAATTTGACTGGCGACCATTACCATAGTAGATTAGAAGAAAAAAATTGTGAAAAGGCTGTTGGGCTTTACCACAAAGAAATTTTACATTTACTCTCTGTCCATTTGTGGCACTTGGGACGACCACTCAAACATTCATCCTTAAAGGCTGTTTTGCAACATGTGAAACGTAAATGTCGAATTTTTTGTGGTAAGGCCCAACAGACTTTTTACTATTTTTGTGGGTAATACAGCATTACTAAGAGCCTCTTAATAATCTCTTCTNGAAAATGTCTACGAAGTAGACGAAACTCGAGTCGGAAGTGAAAAAGTAAGTGAATCCTCGTCATAAATAACGGTTAGTGTTTTCTAAAATCTGGTCTAGTGTGTATCACTGGCATTGCACTTGGGGGACCCGGGCTCAATACCCGGCGGGGTCGGAAATTTTTCGACTTAGTGCTTGTAATTTCGGGGTGCCCTCACGTCCTCTTGAGGCCGTGTTGAGTAGTTACTTTAATGTGAGTAGCGACCATTATCAGAGTAAAAAGATTAGAAGACAAAAATTGTGAAAAGGCTGTTGGGCCTTACCACAAAGAAATTTTACATGTACTCTCTGTCCATTTGTGGCACTTGGAACGACCACTCAAACATTCATCCTTAAAGGCTGTTTTGCAACATGTGAAACGTAAATGTCGAATTTTTTGTGGTAAGGCCCAACAGACTTTTTACTATTTTTGTGGGTAATACAGCATTACTAAGAGCCTCTTAATAATCTCTTCTAATCATTTTACTCTGTTAATGCCGCCACTGGTCGCTACTTTCATGAAAGTAGCTACTTAATCGTCCTCACGTGGCTAAGTGCACCCCAAAATCACAAGCAGAGTTGAAAATTATTTGACCCCTCCGGGGATTGATCCCGGGTCCCCCAAGTGCAATGCCAGTGTAATACCCCGGACTTTGATCAGGAGGACTGTCTATTGCAACATGTGAAACGTTTCCTACAACTTCATACAACATTTCGTGCAAGTGCGTTGCTTTTCACTCCCGTCACCTTTCCTTTCCCTCGAAAAAGTTACTGTTTTTCCGCTTCTCTTAGTAAAGATATCACTCTCAAGAATTATTTATTTTCTAAAAATTTGATCATCAACTAGCTTTTCATTTTTGAGAGGGGGTTTTGTTGTTGTTTTAGTACGAAACTCTATAAATTATTTTTACAATCGGTTCCTTAAAAATCATTGTAAATATTATTATTTAAAAAAATTTGAATAAAATAATAATTTTGTATAAAAAAAAATTTGTATTATTTGGTATGTTCATTCAAAAATAAAAATAATATTGAATTTGTATTTCATTATAATTTTTACTCTGTTATCCCCAAACTTGAATTTTCTCTCCTACACTGGATTCCACCATTTATTTTATCATTTAAAATCGGCGGCTGATTTAAAAATGTCCCGCAACGTGGAAAAATTTTATTCCCTTTCAATGGAAACACATAAAATCAGCTGATTTCAAAATGTGCTACAACGAGGAAAAATTGTCTTCCTCCCTTTTCAATGGAAACACGTAAAAATTTAGTTTTTAAATCAGCTGATTTCCAAATGTCCCACAACGTGGAAAATTTTCTTCCTCCTATTTCAATGGAAACGCATTAATTTTTTTCCCTAATTTAGTTCCAAATCTTGCCACCAGACTGAGTATTTTTTTGATGTCGTTTTTTAAGAGACCTCCTTTTGATGCTAATTGCCTAATACAAAATTTCATTTTTCAACACATCGTCTAAACTGAGAAATGCGATTTTTCTTAATTTTTTTTTCCCTTTTAAAAAATTAGTTCCAGATCTTGCCACCAGACCGAGTATTTTTTTAATGTCGCTTTTTATGAGACCTCCTTTTATACCTAATAGCCTACTACAAAATTTCATTTTTCAACAAATTTTCAAATTTAGAAATGCGTTTTTTTCTTAATTAATAAAAAACATCATTTTAGTTCCAGATCTTGCCACCAGACCGAGTATTTTCTTGATGTCGCTTTTAATGAGAGACCTCCTTTTACTCCTAATTGCCTACTACAAAATTTCATTTTTCAACACAACACTCTTTTTAATTTTCTTGATTCATCAGGTATATTTTAAAAATATTTTACCCTTTTAGTGCCTCTTCCTCGTTAGAAATCAGATTTTCTTATTTTTGCTGAAAAGTAATAAATGAAGGAAGGAGAAAAGTAAACAAGATACAGTTTTCATTATTTCATAAATATTTTTTTTTTTATTGATTTCGAACATTTTTCCAATGTTTGTTTGTATTATCTATTGTAGATGAAAAGAGTGGCGGTGAAAGTCATGCCCCCCCCCCGCGCAAACTTGCACTAGAGGACGCCTACATTTTTTCCCCACAGATACCCTCTCACAAAAATTGGAGGGGGAAGGATACTTTCGAAGTGATGGAAAAAGGCAAACTACAAAGGATCGTAGATTGGAGGGAGGTTGAGCTTCCTCGACATATTAGGTACCTACCTACCAAACTTGAGGGGCAGGGAGGAGGGAAAATGGCCCCAAAAAACTGGGCCCCGTAGATTTTAAAGCTATACATACCCTGAAATTCCGCGAGGTATATTAAAGTTAAGCAGTCCTCCTGGTCTAGTGGGTATCACACTGACATTGTACTTGAGAAAACCGAGCATCCAGCCTCGGACAATTAAGTAGCAACTTTAATGTGAGTGGCGGCATTACCCAAGTTAGAAGTTTGGAGAGATTATTAGTGCAGGAGGCTCTTAGTAATGCTGTAATACCCACAATTGTTGAAAGATGTCGAGATCTATATTCACGATTCCTCTGATAATACCCTTAGCGTTAACTGATTTTAATGAAAAATTGTTTGTATCAATAATAATAAACCTTATTTATACTGCCCGAATAGGACTGAAAAATCTTTTTACACTTGAAATTTTTTGGGGTAAATATCTTAAAATTCATGACAATGAAATTCATGGGTTTTGTTGGGTCTGAACCTAAAATTTTAGGTTTAAATGTGCGCTGAAAAAATGCTTTTCATTGCTGTCAGTTGCATATACAAGGTACGGTAATACAATTTTAGTGACTGACAGGCCGTTTGAAATTTTTTCCTCTTGAAGGGAAATTTCTCAGTCAGCCTGCAGCACTCAGGTCCATCCCATCACTAACAGACTCGTACTCCAGTGGAGAGACAAGAGTAAGTGAAATTCCTTGGAGACCGTCCTCATCTAATTGAGTGTGGGGATGCTTCAATTTTCCAATTTACTCAACAAAACTTTGGCTCCTGTAAACTTTTGACTAGCAAGCTTTTTCTTAAAAGATTTTAATTTCGTCTTCAATTCGTTTACACTTTCATTTACGTCGGATTCAATAATTCTGAAATGAAAAAAAATCAGTTGATAGATACTTCAGGGGATAAAGTGTCGTCGCCTGCGAATAGAAATTAAGGGGCTTTTCCCTGGAAATATTCGTCATATTCTTGTCGTCCTATTGATGTAGTTTTACTTTCCTTATCCTATAAAAGGGAAAGTATTGTATTGAGCTGAAATCTTCGATGTCGAGTTTTCAATTCCAAAGCACGTTTTGGGGTCCCCAGACCGCAAATCTCGAGTTTCAGCCCTTGGTTTGTATGTGTGTCTGTCTGTCCGTGCGTCTGTCTGTGAACAAGATATCTCAAGAACGGCAAGTGCTAGATACTTAATATTTGGTATGAATGTCAATTTTATGCCATGAACGGCAGAATAAGGTTTTAGTGAAAATCGAATACGCCGTTCACGGTTTTATACCGCTTTGTAACTATTTTCGCATATCCTGATTAAAATGAGAACAGTAATAGCTAGAACTTTGAACTTGGTGCCTATTCATATCAATTTCATGCAAGAATTTGAAAAATACAACTTAGGTTAAAGTGTAATATATTGTCGGCCGCTAATTAGAGGTTGAAAGCCGCTTTTTGGCGGTTCTGGCTAAAACCAGAATGGAAAGAGCTAGAACTTGAAATCTGGTGCCTATTCATATCACTTTCATACAAGAAATTGAAAAATACAATTTAGGTTGGTTGAAGTGTAATATATCAAGAAGTGTAATTTATAATTCTATTTCTGCTCTGGGGACTTCAAAACGCGTTTTGGCATTGAAAACTCGACATCGAAAATTTCAGCCCATTACAATACTTTCTTCTTTTTTAATAGATAAGGAAAGTCGTGTAATGTTCACACCAGATTTTTTTTTATCATTATTTTTAAACTCAACGAAGGCGTAAGTAATTTCTTCCAATCCATTTATGACTTTCTATGAGGAAAAGTAAATCATACTTGAGATTGTAAGAAGTTACTTGAGAGTGACATCCTCACAGGCTGTGTCCACCTGACCAGATGGTGTAAAATAACACAGAAAGCGACTCAGTAATATCATTATGTTTGTAACTCTTGTGTGACTGACGTAATTATATTATAGTGATTGTCATGGTTCTGGGGGCCCATGCCAATTATCAGCCTCCAAGAACAGAGATTACGACTTATTATATCTGTTGTGACAAGTATTTCGAAGAGGCGGTGGTGGAGTTCGATTTAATGGATGAAGGGTGAAAGTCTTTTTCGTTTGGTCCTGTACTTTAGGAATACTCTAAATAAATTACTCACCCGACTAATATAAAGCAGGCTCGATTACATTGAATCCAAGTGTCAAGAACTTCATCGGTCAGTTGATTGACAATGCTTGCGGACAGAGTTGCTGAAAAGGAGAAACACAAAGTGAATTATTATTGGTCACAGTTTCAGTTTTTGAATAAAATGGGTTAGTGGTGTAGTGGTAAGACGCTCTGACTGGTAAACAGTAGGGCGTGAGTTCATACCTAGCCAACCCATGGAATATTGATCCCCATGAATTGAGATGTTCACCACTGTTGGGGGACATGAGGTATTATTAACATCTAAACCGGCGTCCTCAGAGTAGCATAATATGCAATCCTTCCACCACCATGACACAGTAACTAAGTAAGTTTTAAATGGTTCCTTGCATAGGATTAACTATGAGCATAATATGCAATCCTTTCACCACCATCACTTTGCGTGATGGACACGGTAACTAAGTAAGTTTTAAATGGTTTCTTGCATGGGATTAACTATGAGAATTTATTCGGATAGACTTTTTAACAATACTTTTAGCATTAATAATATTACCCCTCCTGATCCTTTTACCCCTCCTTGATTTTTTCAACAAAAATGAAACAAAATTTAGTCGCACAATGGAACTAAATTTTGAATTTAGATTTAATTTCTGACCATTTCATCCAGGTATAATTTGTAATATATTAAGAAAACCTTAATCAAATAAACAAATAAATCCTGTGCTTTCCCCAACCTAGATATTTTTTTCCTATTTGATTTTATTAGAAAAGAAGATATGAAATGAGACCCAAGAACGATTTTTTTATTCGATTTTTACATTCTGTGCTTCCCCTAACCCCCTAATTAGAGGTTGGCCGCTAATTAAAGGTTGAAGGCCGCTTTTTGGCGGTTCTGCCTAAAACCAAAATGGAAAGAGCCAGGACTTGAAATTTGGTGTATATTCATATCAATTTCATACAAGAAATTGAACAGCACAACTTACGTTGAAATGTAATATTATGTTGGCCGCTAATTAGCAGTTAAAAGTCGTTTTTTGGCGGTTCCGCTTAAAACCAGAATGGAAGGAGCTAGAACTTGAAATTTGGTGCCAATTCATATCAATTTCACATAAGAAATTGAAAAATACAACTTAGGTTGAAGTGTAATATATCAAGAAGTGTAATTTATAATTGTATTTCCGCTCTGGGGACTTTAAAACGTGTTTTGGCATTGAAAACTCGACATGAAAAATTTCAGCCCATTACAATACTTTCTTCTTTTTTTACTTTCTCTTCCTAGAAGATAAAGTATTGTATTCGTGCAGAAAATTTTGACTTTTTTTGGCCAAAAAATAGTTTGACGGGAACCCAAAATAAAGATCAAATATATCATTTCCTATTTGCTTATCGTTGGCAAGATACTTTTTATCGTGTTTGGGTAAAAATTACCGGAGTCTGCTTAATCTTTCTTTAAATATAAGACGTCTCAACTCACGTAATTGTTTTTTCAGATTCTCCTTGTCATGCTGTATCAACTTTTTCAACACCAAATGAAAGCCAGCATGTTCAATAAAAGGAATTTTTGGGGCAGAAATTGTGACGTCCGTAGACTCCTGTTGGGCCGGTTTCTTCTTTTTGACTTTATTTTTCGGCTCGTCCGCAACATGTCTCGTCGGATCAACAATAATTTTTGCCAAACAATCAAGAGCTTCTTGAAGACCAGGACCTATTTGGAACAATAAATCATTTATCAAATGAAGAGAGAAATGCCCGTAAAAAATGTAACAAATCCCATATAGATGTTTTCGAAAAAATAGACTTTATTAGGTCTGTCAAGGTGAAACTGATCTATTGTGAGAGAACTTTTGTCTTCTGGGTACAGTTTAGGAAGTTTGATGTAACAACTCGATCAGATCTTAAAATTGTGGCGGAACAGGCGCAGGTCTTAGGCTATGTTCACATGACCGCGCGGTACTAGTTCTACAAACTTGTATCGATTTGTTCATTTGATCCCGCGCGGTTACCGCGCGATCATCTGAACATAGCCTTAATCGTTCGGGACTTATGCACTTCCTTTCTCCAAAACTGATCAGATCCCTTCTTAGGAAGTATGCTAGAACTTCATCTCTGGCAGTATGATTACTATGACTTCATTTGTTTATGTTCCTTGCCATGTTCGAGATGACGTCGTTCCCTATAGTCCAGTCAACGAATCGTTTGTAGAGTGCGTTGGCTGGAAACGAAGGAATGACTTCAGAAATTTGTTTGGTGTAGTTAGGAGATAAACATACTAAAAGTCCCCAAACCTGGGGGCCAGACAGGATAAGTGAGGTCTTTATTTAATTCCACAATTTTGCACTAAAAATTCACCCAATTTTTTGTGACTTTTACTGTTAAAATCATACTAAAAGTCCCCAAACCTGGGGGCTAGACAGGATAAGTGAGGTCTTTATTTAATTTCACAATTTTGCACTAAAAATTTACCCAATTTTTTGTGACTTTTATTGTTAAAATGGGCTGAATTTTGTTAAAAAATGGTACAGATGGATGCATATACTGACTTTACATCTTATTTTCTGATGTAGGATGCTGCTTTATCGTCCAGTGCATTAGAGACAATGCCGTTGGTGTTGATAGAAAATGTAGACTTTGTCACTTGTACATTTGCAGAGCGTTATAATGTAAACTTATACCATGCAAAATTATTGAAAATTGGAATCCAAAAAATCACGGACATCACGTACTTTTTTCTCGAACAAAACAATATGTTCGTTCGGTAGAGACTGGGTGTCTCTGCTTTATTATTGATATTTGGGATCAAGTTTTGCTTCGGTTTATTAGGTTTGGCAGATGGAACCAAACTTCCCGCCGACAGTATACAATAAAACTTTTTGTCAGAGTGCTTTTAAATAATTCTCAAGATATCCTGCANGTCAAAAGACACTCCTATAAAATGACAGAAATAGGTTGATTTGAGGTTACTGAAAAGGCATTAATTCTAATGGCCCTTGGCTGAAATAGTGATGACCCTCTAAGTAGAACCGAACATCGCGAGGACCTGCAGAGTCTTTTAATTTACGTTTTAACTCAATTTGATTTTTTTTTTAGATAAAATCACTCGCCAAAAGACACTCCTATATCTTTCTCTTACCTGGTACTGATTTCAATATCACAGAAGTAACCATTGCAAATGAACTTGTTGAAAACCACAAGTCTGGATTACTGGAAATACATTTGAGTAACGGCTCGGATACACTCTCCAGTAATTCTTTATTTCGTACGTCTCGATCTTTCTTTCTAAAAATAATAAATTATAAACAATATCACCCATACCTTCTTCGTAATGTCCGCTTATCTCTATATTACGAACTTCAAACAGCCCGTCTAACGGTCTCTGGAGCCGTTGAGAAACGATTTCTCATGTCATATGACGTAATGGATCGATCATTCCGCTCTGATGTACACGTCTTTCAGGTCTCCTAACGGAGCTACCGGTCTCAGCATAACGCCTGTAAGCATCAGGAAGCGACCATCTTGGTACACCAATCATGCGAGCAACCTCACAGATACCGAATTATTTATCTAATTTTGAAAATTCTTTTCGTCAATTTTTTCAAAAGTTTTGATTCTACCAGTCTCAGNCCCCCCCCCCTTTTGGTTTATTATTTTCAATAAAGACGTCTCCGTGGCAGAGTGCGCATCACACTCAGCTTGCACTAAGGAGGTTCTGGGCTCGATTCCTGGACGGCTCGAAGATTTGATAAAGGTTTTTTCAAAATTTCTACTTGGTCTGGTTGTAATTGTGGGTAAATCAGCCTCCTGAGGACAATAGAGTAGCTATGGTAATTTGGTAATAGCGACAAGTAGTAGCATTATAAGGAAATTGTTAAAGTGTAGCTTAGGCTTGGTGATATTGGAGTGATTGCTGAGAATACCTTGTAATGCTATGATACCCACTAAACTTGTGACATAATAACACAAAGAAATATTTTTTTTTTATTATTATTTTCAATAATGAACCTTTGGCATCGTCACGAAAAAGAATGTATCCCCCCACAAAATCTGATATTTTACGTTTCAAGATAGCAGAATCTAAAAATTGAATAAAAATTATCCGTTTGTCCCCTCGTACACCGCACACCATCCGCCGTGATGGGCATGTCCTCACGATGGCCGGTTCTACGCACCAGGACGACCTGGAACGCCTACCATCAAAATCTTTTTGTTAAACTCATATCAATCTGTTTCTACCATTTTAATTAATCATTCATCTCTAAATGGGAAGAACGGTTGATTTCGTGAGAAAAACCGCTACTACTACTACATGGGCACTATTGCCAATTAGCGTTGACCGATTTTGATGAAATTTGGTATGTAGGTCTTTGAGTATGGAACCCTATATGTAACTGATGGTAACGAAAAGTTTCGAGGCACAATTAGACCTCGAATAGGACCTACAAACCAAATCTGAGCGCACGGCAGTGCGCCAGGCCAATATGGGAAGGAACTTGGCCTTTTTTCAATGATAATTTTTTGTGAGATTCGTTTAACGCCAAGTGGCAAAAGTCCCCATTACGGCGGACGATGTGTGGTGTACAAGGTAACGAAGGAGGACAAACGGATTTTTGGATTCTGCGTACCTTGAAATGTAAAATATCAAATTTTGGGGGAAGGTATTTTTTTAGCCAGTAAAATAATAAACCCAGGTGTCACACAGGCAGAGTTTTTTTTATATTAATTTCCAGCTATGTAATATGTGATTCTTGTAATGATGTGATGACGTCTTCAGAACTTACCTCGTACTAAAATCATCGCCAGCTTTGATAGCTTCAACACAAGACGGATGAAAAAATCCAGAGTCGCACCACGAAACTAAATGTGCGACCACTTTTCTTCCGTACTCACTGACGGCAATAGGTTCTATTTCAGTAAGAAATTCGGAGAGGAGAGCTTTTTTGAGCAGAACCGTGTCATCAACGTTGTCCAAAAGTGTGACCAAAGCGAGATGTCCGAACTCAGATGTTGCCACCTGTTTGACGTGACCTTTCAGTTCTTTGATCATATTCTTTTTCAACTAAAAAAGAAAAATTAAATGCCAAATTAAACAGTGTTGTTAGAGTAACGCCACCACTGCCTCGTACTAAAATCATCGCCTACGACCACTCTAGACCTTAATGAATTGCATTAATGTTTTGTTTGGATTATTATTAAACAGTTGTGCAGAAATACAGAAAATCTCATCGGTTCAAAGTTGCTTCGAAATCTCGTTATTATTTCTACAGAGCACATTGAAATTTCGAGAATTTTTATTTTCTTTATTGGAAAACAAAAAAAAAAAGAGGATAT
>CM022882.1:20113104-20126126 GCA_012654025.1 Pachypsylla venusta
TACTACTTGATTTTTGGAAGGTTCACAATTTTTTTTTTCTAATCCCGGGATTGTGATCGTTCCAGTTCCGAAACTTCGGGATTGTCAAGAAGGTTCGGGATCATAATCTCTACCTGGAACGCTTATCATCACAATTTCAGCCAAGGACCAGCAAAATCTTTTCGGACATGCGCTGTTCACGTAGAACCGTTTTTTCCAACCTTTTATTGTAAAACAGATATTTTCATTTTTTTCGTTGTGGTCGAAGGTATTTTGTGGTCAAATCTATCAAAAATATAGATTGAAATGATCTGCTATATTGCTATAAGTACAAACGTAAAACATCAGAAAAAGGCGTCATTTTTGCCGACTCCCGGTTAAAATTTCCATCCTAGCAAACCCCTCTGTCTTACCTTGTTAGTCGCATTCCATATGATATGCATTACAACTGTGGCACCTGGTTTTGTATATATAAATTGTAGTATTGGTAGAGGAGCTAACATTTCAAGAACCTCAGTCAGATCTGCGTCAGTCGAATGATTAATGTAGTCCAAGAGTACGGTGTGAAGGAGAGCGGACCCGGTCACGTGAGCTCTAAAACAAAAACACAAAGCTTGGATAAAGAAAAATAAGGGGAAGCAGCATTTATATGATTCATTTGCAAGGTCACAGTTCACAAATGAGTTTTTCTCTAACAAATTGGACCTGGAGTCAATCAGTCTGGTAAAAGAGGTTGAGGTTTTTACAGAAAAGAAAATCTCAGCACTGTTGAAAAAGTCAACAACATTCACAGCAAATAGACAAAAAAAATAGTGGAGAAGAAACATGAGTAAGACTGAAAGTATTTTCAAAAATAAAAAAACTTTCCGTGTACGTCGCGGAAAGTGATGGTGGTGGAAAGGTTGGGTAGTTATACTATCCTGATGACGCCCGGATTAGATGTTGATAATCCCGACCCCTTCCATGATAAATATCTCAAATTTATTGTGATTATTAATGATTTTATTGTGATCTGCATTCCGAACATTTCTTTTATATTGTTTGATTGATCCTAGCTCTACTTTTACTAAAGATATGATTCAATGTCAGATCTAAGTAGCAGCATTTGGAGTAACACAATTGTTTTATATTACCTCTATTGCGTATGTACAACCGTCCAAAATAGATCCACGACGGCCTTATTGGCGAGTTTTATGAAAAGGGTTGCCAGACACTCCTCCCTGGTTCCAATTAGTTCGAATATTTGAATGTACAATAGAACTGTACATACTTTTGAAGATTTCTTGGGACCAGACAGATACTATCATTATGAAAAGGGTTGCCAGACACTCCTCCCTGGTTCCAATTAGTTCGAATATTTGAATGTACAATAGAACTGTACATACTTTTGAAGAGTTATTTTTAAGTTCCCCTATCCACTTACTTCTGCAAAGATTTGGTGACAATTTTTTTGGTCACACTTAGAATTGCTGTTTTCATTTCTGGTGACTGTTTGAAAATGTCCTCTAACGAATTGATCTTCTGGTCTGTGCNTTCCACCCCTAAAACGTTTAAAAAGTCTTTTTAAATTATATTAAACCACATTTTAAGTTTGTAACTTGCTCCAAAAAAAATGATAGTATCTGTCTGGTACCGATTTCTTTTTAAGTTCCCCTATCCACTTACTTCTGCAAAGATTTGGTGACAATTTTTTTGGTCACACTTAGAATTGCTGTTTTCATTTCTGGTGACTGTTTGAAAATGTCCTCTAACGAATTGATCTTCTGGTCTGTGCTCGACTTATACAGACCACCGTATAATTCTTGACGCATATTAATTTTCTGTTCAGGTGTGGCCACTTGATCGTACACATACATCAATATTGGAGAAGCCGTCTGTAATAGAAAATAGAAAGAAATTCAAATTAATATATTGGCCGGCTTACACGCAAGTGTATCTTTAGGCAAACTATGTGACACATGCTTTTTTTTTCTAGTAAAAAAAAAACGTAATTTCTTCCATTCCATCTATGACTTGCTAACTTTCCATGAGGAAAAGTAAATCATACTTGCGATTGTAAGAAGTTACTTGAGGGTGACATCCTCACGGACCGAGTCCACCTGAGCTGATGGTGTAAAATAACGCAGAAAGCAACTCTGTAGAATCATTATGTTTGTATCTCTTGTATTACTGACGTAATTATACTACAGTGATTGTCAATTGTTCTGGGGGCCTATGTCAATTATCAGCCTCCAAGAACAGATGTATGATGACAAGTAAAAATTTTAGCACTAAAACATATCTAGAGCCTAGAGCTGCTCTCATACATCTGGCTACCATCGAACACAATTATGCAAAAATTGAATGAACGAAAAAAAATAATAACCCTTCTCCCCTCAAAAATACATATTTTTTTTTTCAACCTACGTAGAATTCAAAAAATCGAGTAAAACATCCGTTCTTCAGCCGCCTTATGGCCGTGAACTGCTCGCTTAGCGTTACCCAAATTTGATGAAATTTGAGGTATGTAGACCTTAAATGGGACCTACAAACCAAATTTCATCAAAATAATTATGTCGTTGGTTTTAATCAATCTTTTTCAGTCTTAATCTTTCCTCCTGTAATGTGTTCCGTGTCCATCACGGCAAGTGATGGTGGAGGCAGGGTCGGACACGGAAAGTACTCCTTTAATATAACACACTCGAACGGCTGTCCATATGTTTCTGCATGATGTTTTATTCGGTATGCTTACACTATGACTTAGTAACGTCACAACATGTAACCATGTTTCTATGATCTTGGATTTCAATTGTCGTCACCATATTTCAACATAACTTACACTATGACTAAGTAACAAGAACGAGAAAATATATTATTTAAATTTAACTCTCATCCTTTTTTCATTACTAACTCCATCTTTATCATTTTTTCATAATTTTGTGTTACACTTTTGGGTAATAATTTTGTGTTACACTGATGCGGTAAACTCCATCTTCATCATTTTTTCATAATTCTGTGTTACACTTTTGGTAATAATTTTTTGTTATAATAATTTTTGTTATAGGTGCGCGCATATTAAAATTTCACTTTCATTATTTTTTCATAACGCGTCTAAAGAAGTATAACTTCAAAAAAATCCGGAACCTCTTTGGTGCAAGCCGTGTGTAATGCACACTCTGCCACGCAGACGTCTTAAACAAGAAATAATTGTGAACAAGTCTGATCGAACTCGAATTTTCGATTGATTTTATTTTATTTCGTTGTACTAATAAAAAAAAAAGTTCATCAAGGAAAACGACGCACGAACGGATTCGATTTTTTACTTACTCACGTACCTTCGAATATAAAATAGCAAATTTTTTTTGATGGGGGAGAGAGTTCATTATTGAAAATAATAAAACAACAGAGACATTTTTTATTAATCAAAATCCATGCTCCACAGTTGTCAAAGGGCATCAAAACCTTTTTGTTACCCTTCTATCAACCTAGGTCTACCATTTTTCCAAACTGGAATCTACAAATACCACCACAGTTCTAGTCAAAGGCCATCAAAACCTTTTTGTTACCCTAGGTCCACCATTTTTCCAAACTGGAACCTACAAATACCACCACATTTTTGTTACCCTTCTATCAACCTAGGTCCACCATTTTTCCAAACTAGAACTACAAATACCACCACAGTTCTAGTCAAAGGCCATCAAAACCTTTTTGTTACCCTTCTATCAACCTAGGTCCACTATTTTTCCAAACTGGAATCTACAAATACCACCACAGTTCTTGTCAAAGGCCATCAAAACCTTTTTGTTACCCTTCTATCAATCTAGGTCTACCATTTTTCCAAACTGGAATCTACAAATACCACCACAGTTCTAGTCAAAGGCCATCAAAACCTTTTTGGTACCCTTATATCAACCTAGGTCTACCATTTTTTCCCAAACTGGAACCCACAAAGAGGGCAGAGCGGTTAATTTTAAGAAGACCATCGCTACTAGAACAACACCAACAAAAATGACTGGAAATAGACCCCTCCCCCAACTTACCTGCGCCATTTTATCTTTCAACATTTTGTGTAAACTTTTCAGCAATTGAATTTTCTTTTCGTCCGGACAGTCCGCCCGTCTGACTTGCTCCCAAATCTTCTTCGACTCGACGACTATATCATAGTTGGAATGGGCGCTCATTTTTCTTTTCTTCTGAACTTCTTTCTTTTTCAATTTAAATTCAGTCCAATTTGGTTTCTTTGGAGCCTCTGTAATTATACAAAATGATTTTAATGTGACTATCCTAGATGTGCGCTGATAAACGTGTTGACTTGTTTCAATCGTCTTCTCGATGGCTGGTTCTACGCACCAAGACGACCTGGAACACATACCATTATAGTTCCAGCCAAGAGCCATCAACACCTTTCTGGTTACCTCATATCAACCGATTTCACGATTATTTCAAGCTCGGAGGAAAATAGTTGATTTTAATAGGAACACCGACCGCTAAAACAGCACTTCTTACAATACACATTAGAAGAAATGTCCAAATTTTCTGCACGGTATTGCGCCAGGCCAAAGTCCAGAAAGCAGCAGTGTATCTTTACTCGAAGCAATTCACCAGGTTTTGCACACCATCAACAAACATTCCATAGTATAGTACAATACTACAGGATAAATTTCAAAAGTGTACCCGGGCAGGAGATATATCATCATCATCATCATAAATTGACTCTACTGCCCAGTGGTGGCTTTGGCCTCCTCAAAAAAAGAAACTTTAGTCTAGCTCTTGGAGTTTCTTCTTCCATCTAGCAACCCAACACTTTGAGTGCCTTCTTCCATCCGGCTACCTCACACTTGGAGTCCCCTCTTCCATCCGGCTACCTCACACTTGGAGTCCCTTCTTCCATCTAGCAATCCAACACTTTGAGTCCCTTCTTCCATCTAGCTACCTCACACTTGGAGTCCCTTCTTCCATCTGGCTACCTCACACTTGGAGTCCCTTCTTCCATCTAGCTACCCCACACTTGTAGTACCTTCTTCCATCCGGCTAACTCACACTTGGAGTCCCTTCTTCCATCTAGATACCCCACACTTTGAGCCCCTTCTTCCATCTAGCTACCCCACACTTGTAGTACCTTCTTCCATCCGGCTAACTCACACTTTGAGTCCCTTCTTCCATCTAGCTACCCCACACTTGGAGTCCCTTCTTCCATCTAGCTACCCCACACTTGGAGTACCTTCTTCCATCCAGCTACTCCACACTTGTAGTACCTTCTTCCATCCGGCTAACTCACCCTTGGAGTCCCTTCTTCCATCCGGCTACCCCACACCTGTGGTCTCATGATTTTCTCATATTACCGTCATATGATAAAGTGTTTTCATCTTAAGCAGTATAGTTATTCAGTTTTAATTTGTTAGCGCGAAACATATGTATTTCTACTTCAAACGAAGCAGAAAAATCAGTTGAACAAACTAAGTGAGGTCTAGATACAACACGACAATGTTCATTTTGTGTATCAGTTTGTCTTTTTAAAAGGCTTTTTTTATACCAAGATTCCAAGATAACTCTCGAACACCTTATTTCAATGAAATTTGGTAATTGGTATGGACATTCATTATAGAGTTTGGTGCCCATTTTACGTGAGTGAGATATACAATTAACATATACACTGTTGTTGTTGCAGCAAGAGTCATGATCCAAAGAAGACTAAAATCAATGTTGTAGGTAAAATTTTCTTTCATCAAAGCAAATCATCACCATTGGCAAAGGCCCTCAAAATGGTTGTTTCTTCGCACCGGGGCTACCCGTGCCCTCAGGAACGGTCAAANTCCGACTAACTCACACTTGGAGTCCCTTCTTCCATCTAGCTACCCCACACTTGGAGTACCTTCTTCCATCCAGCTACTCCACACTTGTAGTACCTTCTTCCATCCGACTAACTCACACTTGGAGTCCCTTCTTCCATCTAGCTACCCCACACTTGGAGTACCTTCTTCCATCCAGCTACTCCACACTTGTAGTACCTTCTTCCATCCGACTAACTCACACTTGGAGTCCCTTCTTCCATCTAGCTACCCCACACTTGGAGTACCTTCTTCCATCCAGCTACTCCACACTTGTAGTACCTTCTTCCATCTGACTAACTCACACTTGGAGTCCCTTCTTCCATCCGGCTACCCCACACCTGTAGTCTCATGATTTTCTCATATTTTATTATATTACCTTCATATGATAAAGTGTTTTCATCTTAAGCAGTATAGTTATTCAATTTTAATTTGTTAGCGCGAAACATATGTATTCTACTTCAAACGAAGAAGAAAAATCAGTTGAACAAACTAAGTGAGGTCTAAATACAACACGACAATGTTCATTTTGTGTATCAGTTTGTCTTTTTAAAAGGCTTTTTTATACCAAGATTCCAAGATAACTCTCGAACACCTTATTTTAATGAAATTTGGTAATTGGTATGGACATTCATTATAGAGTTTGGTGCCCATTTTACGTGAGATATACAATTAACATATACACTGTTGTTGTTGCAGAAAGAGTCATGATCCATAGAAGACTAAAATCAATATTGTAGGTAAAATTTTCTTTCATCAAAGCAAATCATCACCATTGGCAAAGGCCCTCAAAATGGTTGTTTCTTCGCACCGGGGCTACCCGTGCCCTCAGGCACGGTCAAAGACCATCAACACTGTTCCGACGACAACTGACTATGTTTCTCTTCCGTTAGAACTGTTCATCCCAGCCGTGCTGCTCCAGATACTTCTTCAAAGAGCTGGTATATAAATCCTTGCTGAACCCTGAAGTATCTGATCGCTGTCCTCTATGTATGCTGGTTGCACACGATGTAAATCATTGATTCAATTGTCCATCAAACCCAACCAATTTATAACCAATGTTGGAGTGGCCACCTTCCTTGGCCTGGAGACATAATAGGAGTCGTTGAGAACGTTAACAATAACAACAACATTGGCAAAATGAGAATGATCAGTGTGAGACGATGTGGGTCTTTTTTTGGTATTCATTTCTGTACTAATGGTTTTTGATCAAACACTTTTGAATGTTTGGGTTGCCCTAGTACGTAGAACCAACCATCTCGGGACACATATATACTATGCAATAAGATAAATAATTATGCGTCTACGAAGACCTTCGGATAAATTTACGCATAATACTTACCAGCTTTCTTAAATTTTCCAACTTTCTTCCCACCACTCTTTTCAAATCTAAATTTCTTTGACTTTGTATTGCCCGTGTCAGTAAGACTTTGAGTGATATCATCTACATCGGAAGCTTTGAGTGTTTCTTTTTTCGTTTTTTTGATAGGTTTAGGTTTTTTAAGTGATTCGACAATATCTGCTTCTAAAGCTTCTGATTTTCTCTTCATTTTGTTCATTCTGAAACTTTCATAACAGAAAATAGAAGTTAAAATTTCAACACAATCAGAGTTCAAGGACCATGAAAACCTTTGCGGTTACCTCATATCAACCTATGTCTACCATTTTTTCCTAAATGAAAAGAATAATTGATTTTGAGGGGAAGACTGCTACAACGACAATAATAAATTTGGTCAATTCTGACAAGAATTTTATTAATCCTACCTGATAGAATGTCGATGATGATGGAAATGTGTATTGAATAGTTGAGTTGAATAATGTATGTACGTTTCACAGTAATTGCAAACTTAATAATTGTCAGAGTCTTCGGTTTAAAAGAAAATCTAAGCAGGAGAATACACAAATTAGGAAATTAGTAAACCTTAACCTTATTTTATGATTTATGAATTAAAATAGTTTAACTATAGACTCCAGAACTTTTTACGGAGAGATATCAAAAAATAAAAGCACATGTATAAATATTTACCTTTCAAAATTTTTCTTTGAATAATTATGTTCTGTGAAATTTTCATGGGTCGGACACAGGGCAGGAATTATGTGGCAAGTTTTTTTTTAAAAAAATAATTTAATCTCGCTTTTTTATTGGCCACCATGGGTCCATGTTGGACGGCTGTACATACGCAATAGCGGCATGGGCGGAAGAATGTTTCCTAAACCCTCTAACTGGGTTAAAATTAAAATTGTTTAAAAAATTCAAAATTCATGCCGTATTACTCCTGCCCGGTATCAAATCCAATTCATTTCTTCTTTATTTTGTGTTGTTCTCAAACTATCCGTACAAATATTATATGAGTCGCAAATAAACTACTGAGCAATGCAAAGAAACACCGAAATGTAAAAGTCAAGGATTTAACACGTTGGATACATTTCCTGTAAAATTTCTGAGATTATGCAACGATGTGCGTGGTGTGTACTCGGGTGGGAGCCCGTCCGGGGATACAAAATATCGTTACACTGGAAAACTATTGGACTTCTTGGTACCGCTCAAAATTTCGGGGAAACATTCCAAATGTTAAATACAACATACCTATCGTTAGTTTAATTGAGTTGCACTCAGCCTCCGCTAAGGACTGATTAGCTGTTTTTGATTACAAAGAAACGGCACATGATTATAATTTTAAAATACTTCTAGTCGTTTTTTTATTTTTATTTTCGTACCAAAATTTTACAAAAATTTTTAGTAAATTTCTGTGATACACATCTTGTGATATTCATGTTCCGCTTAATGTAAAATATATATTTTTAAATAATTGACTGTCTTTTCGTAATATTATTATTTTTTTTTTTTTTATTTTATAAATAAAATAAAAAATATATATTTTTAAATAATTGACTGTCTTTTCGTAATATTAATAATCGCATCTATATCTGTCTCTCTCGCACCCGCATCATTATCTATCGAATGGACTTGGACTTTTCATTTGTTAGATTACTAAACCATTCATTCTATTGATTATTGTCTAATATATTTGATACCTATTTGACACTGTTCACTGTATTGTGAACACTCTTCGTTATTTTTGACACGCTATTATTAACTTTGTGTCTGCACGAAATGGATTCAACATTGACGATGACCAATTCTCAAAATTCAACAACTGTAAATGTTGACAGGCACTATTTGTGTCAGTTGGAGATGAGAGTTAAAGAACAGGAGCAGCTAATGGGGCTGCTGAATGACAAGATATGTCGACTTTCAGCCAGTGGTTCCAGACAAAAGAATGACACATTTGATAGTGAGGCTTTGCATGTGTCACGGAAATTTGGAGACTGCAGCACTATTTCATTTATCGGTTCTCGAAAAAGTGACAATGTACCATCCGTGTCTATGTCTTCTATGTCAAATTATACGCAATACTTTGTGTCCCGTGTGAAACCTGATATTAGTGCTGAAGTTTTGATCAATGATCTGCTTTCCCGTGTTGGACAATTGACATCAGTCAGGTGCAATAAAATGAAAGCTAAGCATTCATCTTATGCTTCGTTTCATGTAGCTCTCGTGTCAGAGCAAAAACATTTGGTGGAATCTGATACTGCTTGGCCTCAGGGATCTTTTGTGAAGATTTTTAAGGGTCGCCTATTGGCGTCGTATGTTCTGGAGTCATTTGACTCTACTACATCTGTCATTACAAATGAGAAAGTTACTCAGGTGCGGCCTAGCAATTCAAAGAAGATTTTACCAACAAAGAAAACTCTTTTAAATAATGTCACAAATGGCCCAATGGAATCTGGCTGTTCCTCTTCGCCTCGTAATTGCATAGACAATAATGTTACGTCCAAATCTTTGAAGGCGTCCAACTCCATTTCGAAGCCTCGAGTTAGTCTTAAGAATTCCCTTAATTCCGGAAATGTCACCTCGCCAAAAAACTTACGACCTCAGAGAACGGTAGTCAAAAAGACTTAAAAGAACTCTCGTGCTATTATCATAACGTCGGGGGATTACGCACCAAGTTACATGATTTGAAACGTTTAACTGATGTTTCTGTTTATGACATCTTATTTTTTTCTGAGACATGGTTAAATGATGATTATTCTGAGAGCGAGGTGAAACTTGACAATTACGAGATTTATCGTAGTGATAGGGATCCCCTTATTTTGGGTAGATATCGTGGTGGGGGTGTGCTGACCGCCGTCAGCAGAAGACTAAAGTCGCGTAGAGTGTGCATTGGTTCTCCTTCGTCCGCTTTTAACAATGTTTTTGCTATTTTGCAGGTGTCCAATGTTAGCTTATTGCTTGGTTGTGTCTGCATGCCGCCCAACTCTCATGTTGATATGTATGTTGAACACTGTAGGGTGGTTGAGGAGTTGTCTTCTAGATTTCCTGAAGCCAGAGTGGTGTTGGCTGGTGACTATAATTTAAGGGATGCAAGGTGGAGTTTCGACGTGGAGGATTCATCTATGAATGTTGACTGTCATCATCTTTCTCCAGCTGTCCGGGTTTGTGAGTCTTTCAATAGCCTTTCACTCCACCAGGCTAACTCTGTTTGTAATGATCATGGCGTGTTTCTTGACCTTCTTTTTACTAATTTTAATTCTGTTACCACCACTCCTCCTCTTGATCCACTTCTTTCTAATAACTTTCATCACAATGCTCTTAGCTTTGATTTATTTGTTCCTCGTCAGACCGATCAACTTCCTTCGGATAGGGTAATTTAAGATTTTTCAAAATGTAATGTTATTGGGTTGAGAAAGTTCTTAAATAGAGTTTATTGGTCATTTCTTTCATCCCACAATAATATTGATTTCATCACTGAACTTTTCTATGACTTTCTTCTTGCTGGTATTGTGATTTCAACTCCAACCAAAAAAGTTTACACTTCCACTTTTCCAGTTTGGTTTACAAAGGAGTGGAAAGATCTTGCATGCAAAAAGAAAGGAGCTCATCTTTTATTCAAACGGTCTGGACTGGAGTCAGATTATCGTACTTTTGCATTCCTACGCTCCCGTTGTAAATATTTGAATGCTAAATGTTACAATGTATTCTTGGAAAGGTCTGATAAAAACCCCTTACAGTTTTATTTAATAAATCTCTTTCTTCAGGAGTATTTCCGTCCCAATGGAAGTCTAGCTATATCTTTCCCATCCATAAATCTGGTGACAGGACTAATATATCTAATTATCGTGGCGTGTGTATCCAGTCTTCAATTCCCAAAGTTCTCGACAAATTAGTATCTTTTGCTTGCAAAAAATTCATCTCAGATCAGCAGCATGGTTTTATTGCTAAGAGATCCACCGTTACCAATCTTCTTTGATATCAAAGTGATATTGTTCATTCTTTCCAATCTGGTAATGATGTTCACTCGGTTTATACTGATGTTGCTAAAGCATTTGATAGAGTGAATACAAAGCTTCTTATCGCTAAATTGAAATCATATGGTATTGGCGAACATTTTCTTAGATGGTTGGAAAGCTCTTTAACAAACCGCTCTTAAATTGTTAAGATTGGTGATTTTAGGTCGTCCTCTATCAATGTATCTTCTGGCGTAGGTCAGGGAACTCATTCTGGTCCTCTACTTTTTAGTCTTTTCTTTCAATGACCTCCCTTCCGTTATTAGGTATTGTTTGCTTCAGATGTTTGCCGATGATGTGAAAATTTACAAAGGGGTGTCCAATCTGAACGACTGTATTTTACTTCAAAAGGACTTGAAAGAAAATGGCTCCGCAAAAATAACTTGCAACTACTGAGTAAGTGTATCGTTATGTGCTTTTCTCAAAGAAATGAGCCGATTGACTTCCAGTATTATATAGATTCTCAGCCTTTGGATCGCGTTAAACAAATCAAGGATTTGGGCCTTGTTTTGGATAGCAAACTTTTGTTTGCTGCCCGAACAAGAAACATCTCCATGCGCTGTCACAGGCTTCTCGGCTACATTTATAGGACGTCAAAGGGTTTGTCTTCGCCTTCTTTTAGACTTTTGTATGTTTCTCCCGTTCGTTCGTTCCTGGAATATGCGTGTGTTGTGTGGTCTCCGTATTATCAGGTCCACCATAATGTCCTCGATAGGATCCAAAAGAGATTTCTATTCTATTTCAATCTCCGTTTTCCTACTGTTGCAGTCGATCTTGTTTCTTTAGAACAGCGTCGTCTTCAAGCTGATTCAAGATTTCTACAAAAGTTAATATCTGGCCAGATTGACTGCAGTAGTTTGTTGAGCTTGCTGTTTTTGGATTGTCATCGTAGACTTAGAAGGGCCAAAACATTCTATGTACAAACATGCGGCACAAATTATACGTACTATCTGCCCCTCAACAGAATGCTGATGGCTGCTAATCAGAACATGGATTTTGAATTTTAANGCTCATTTCAATACTTTCTTCTTTTTTATATATATAAGAAAGTCGTGTGATGTTCACACCAGATTTTTTCCAATAAAATAATATTTTTGACTAATGATGCCACATCCCAAGAAAATTATTGCCAGTCATACAGAGATGGTTGCTAGACACGCATCCACCCGGACATAATATAATGTGGGCTTATTTCAGATGCTCTCAATCTAACCTTGGATAGTTGAACGTCATGGACTTTCTGAGCTCTATTTTATGTGGCATTTTTGTTATAGTAATTCGGAATCAATTAGGTAAGTAGGTATACAGGCTAGTGATGGACTCGAGATGAGACAAAATCCTTGTCTCGACCCGAAAGCAAAAAGTCTCGTCTTGTAAAAACTCGAGAAATTTCTCGTCTCGTGAAAAATACGTACCTATGCTTTGAAAATTCTGACTTCTAAAATTGTTGGGTGTACCAGATAGACCTTTTCGTGGAGATTCTAGCAATATATTATAGCATAATTATATTTTATATTAGCAAAATATTAGTGTAGATATATAATATGTATTATGATCGATGATAGTTATGTATATATATTATATTTTTAATTCAGGCCCGTTTTAAGGGTCCAATTTTTTGCCTCTAGAACCAACCATAAGTCGTAACGAATGGAAATAGACTTTTCATGGCGAAAACTTTGGAACTCTCACTAAAAAATTTAGCGAGAAGTTCCAAAACGAAGGAAGCCCATTTCTGGGCATACAGGGGCTAGCAACTTGCAAGCCTACCAATAATCTCAAAAAGAATTAAAGTTATCAGTTCAGTGAGGCGAAATGCTGGTAGTAAGCTGGCATTGATAGCTTTTAATGCCCACTTTTAAAGTCTCATACGCTATGGTGTGCAGT
>CM022882.1:20155718-20179477 GCA_012654025.1 Pachypsylla venusta
GGCGTACACGTGTAAAAAAAGATGAAACATGCGAATAACTCAAAAACAAAGCTTTTATTAAAAAGTTGAAGGGAGCATTTTTGGTAGGTATTGGCATCTAGAATCAGCCCATTAATTATTGTCCTCGTTAACTGGGACACCCTGTAGATATAAATGAGTTTGTGTTAAGTGGCGTCCAACCCCTTGTAGAGCAGTGGAAAAAAATTCACCCCAGAACACTCGACCCCGCCAGACCACTCAGTCCAAAGAGGAATCCCCCTGTGAGAGCAGATTTTTTTTTAAATCTGGTCTTTTTAAAAGGAATTGCATTGCAATGCTCTTCTGTCTGTTTATTGTAATGCAATTCCTTGAGTATTAAACAATATGTAAATAAGGAGATCTCCTTGAAAGCAGATGTTTTTCAGTGTACCCAGCATTATTTAACGAATGTTTACATTCTTTTTGAAATTACTCGCTTTGTTTTCAGCGCAATAGCCTCAAAAGAATACTAACGGTAAATAATGGAACGAACGAAGAATATTTTCCAAAGAATTATAATTATAGAGCGAAAATAGCAGACATGGGAAGAGTTTTTGAAAATGTTGAATTCATGGAATTGTATAAACGTTCTATTCCTTATCTTTTGTAAATCACCAGGCATACGTTCATATTTATGCAAGAAAATGACAGTAGAGAGATTTCGCAAATCTGTTATGTGGTACCCATAATCAATACGAAAAAGATAAGTTTATGGGTTTCGTGATATACGAAACCCATAAACGAAAACTTAAGCGCATCTACCGGATAATTAAAGAAAAGTTTTTCATATTTAAAAAAAAAAACGCAATTGTGTTTTTAGTCGTATCACTCTTATCCCATAATATTCAAGAAGCAAGACGTATAAAATACTAAACTTGAGGCTTGAGTGCTTGAGGTTCAATAAATTCTAGTGTTGTAATCTGAGCGCACGGCAGTGCGCCAGGTCAAGTTCCGGAAAGCACCAAATTTATATTTGAACTCTTTCACTCCAAGTGCTCCAGAACGGTTCCACTTTAGGGAAGGAGATGTCGAAAACTAGTTTAAAATTGTAGGACGCTGTAATCTTGCATGTAGGAAAATATTCCCATACAATTAAATGGAAAAATATATTCACTCTTTTACTACCAGTGCTCCAAAACGGTTACGCTTCAGGGAAGAAAATGCACGAAATCTAGTTTTAACTGCTAAGACTCTGAAATCTTGAATGAAGTTAGAGGGACTTAAATTCAGTTAAACCCGCAAATGTCAAAATTGAAACTCATCAATTCTCAGAGCTTTGACTTCAGGCAAGAAGATACACTATAAATATTGCTGTTTTTATTTTCGTTGTAGTGTGTGTATATGATAAAGATCAATACTTTGGTGTTAGATTTTATTGGACATTTGGATCCGGTTTACACAGAAATTTCCTGGTTTCCGATATGTTGTGTAATCGAAAAGAAGAAGAAGAATCAGTTACATATAGTAATCTTTACAAAAAGTATTGATATCTCACAAAAAATTATCATTGAAAAAAGGCCAAGTTCCTCCCACTCTTTCAAAAAATTCCGCCTATGAAAGTAGTGATAACCATTTTTGGGGCCAAGTTTATTGTTGCTGCTGTATATCCCGCACTTAAATTTATTATTGCACGTTCTTCTGTCTCAATTCTCTTAAAGTAATACTGAATTTACACTTGGCCAGTTTTAAAAAGGTAGTATTTTAGGTACGAATCCCCTAAGAAAAACTGACCAAGTGTAAAATCGGTATTACTTTAAGAGAATTGAGACAGAAGAACGTGCAATAATAAATTTAAGTGCGGGATATACAGCAGCAACAATGAACTTGGCCCCAATAATGGATATCACTACTTTCATAGGCGGAATTTTTTGGAAGAGTGGGAGGAACTTGGCCTTTTTTCAATGATAATTTTTTGTGAGATACAATATACAATTAAAAGATACTAGTTTAACTTTTTTTAAACATTTAACTATCGATAGTCTGAATCAATAGAGATTTTCCATCCCAAAAGACAATCTTCAATAGACATTTCCAACCCAATAGACTGATAGACAACAGAAAAGCAAATGCCTACTAATTACGCAAATGAAACACCAAATACTCGGATGAGGAAGAATTAAAAAAATGAATACTTGCCAGAAAAAAAAATTTTCATATCATAAGTGAATTATATATATTTTGAAACTACGCGGATTTTCTCAACAAGTTTCCTTCTCGTTTACCAAAAAAGCAACCCGATAATCTACTCGAATTATGGGGACTCCCAAAACGAAAACCGAGTCATGCGCAGAGACAAAAACTCGACCCAACATCGTTTTCGGGATTGTTTTCGTATTACGTAAATTTGCGCATTTTCTATAGTAATTTTTCATTAGTAACTATATTTAGTAAACAAACACTTCGCGGCCATCTTGGATTGGTCAAAACATTGAGGATTTTTACATTGTTTATATGCTTGTTACTCAATTATTTTAGTTAAAATATTTTCTGTTTTAATTATTGAAATTTAATTGATTTGGCATTTAATAATTCCTGAAGTTCCAAGCGTTAATTCAAGATCGGCCCACCATGGCTGATCTTGGTCTGTGTAGCCTTTGGGTGCACAAATCGATATGGAAAACCAGGTGTTACATTTCATGCGTAAGTATCCCATCTTATCCACACAATGTCTCCTATTAACTAAAAAAAGTAGTTTGGTACCGTGCAGTAGCGTAGCTAGGGGTGGGCGGCAAGGGCGGTCTGCCCCGGGTCTCAGTGACACTTGTGATTTTACGACCAAGTGATTTACGGTGACTCCGAAGTCACCTCCAGTTATCCCGAGGGAGTGACTCATGTGTTGACTAGTTTGTGGTGACACGCGGGTCAAAATTAGCCAACAATATAAAAAAAATGTTACCTGGGGTGTCACTCCTGAGGGGGACACCGCTGGTAGTGTTACCTATAAGGGGACTTCCGGGTAGGGGTGACACCACTGGCACCTCCCGGGGTAACCTGCGGTGGCCATAGAGTCAGAATTAAACACCTATATGCAGTTACCCGGGGTGTCATCCTCGAAATGCACCCCCCCCCCCAAAAGGCCCAGACTATCCTAATTGGAAAACTACTGTACCCCCATAATATTGCTTTCTCTACCGTGCTGAAACAAGGCATCTAAAGGCGGCGAAGATAGAAGAAGGGCAATCAAAAGTGTGGGTTGTCTTAAGGTAGCATTACGTTCCTCGCGACCGCGACACCACTGCTTTCTATGATTCTATGTATTTAAATGAAGGACAGATCCAAGCAGGAGACTGGGTCGCGTACGGTCGCTCCAGTCAGGCGACTCATTCCTTGTACGTTTTTGCAGACTCATTTAGCAGACAAAATTTCACTATAAATGTCTAAGTTGTCCATAGAGTCCTTAGACTAATGCTGCAAGCTACAAGATTTCACTCTTATGTCAAGATCTTTCAGTCAAACCAATGTTGAGTATACCATTTCTTGTCTCATCACTGAAGTTAAGCAATGTCGTTAGGCTGTCTTAACGTTAGGTTTGACTTTGCTTGAACCTAGGGTACAGGCAAGAAAAAGCCAAGATTGCTAGGTCAGCCGAGTCCCCTGAGCGTAGTGAGGCGAGTTTGCGGTGCTGGAATTTCAATAAAAAATTGCCCTAAATTATTTATCTAAGTATACAAGTATTTTACTTGAACATTTTTTTTTTTTTTATATAAAACTTATGCCCCGGAACCGCTTTCGCATTACTTCAGGGCACTCCTTTTACAGCCATGCCATTCCGAAAACGAGAAAATTCGATCAGAAAATTTTCGCTCCGGGCGGGATTCGAACCCACAACCTCCGGACAAAGAGTCAATGCTCTTAACAACTCGGCCACGGAGATCGGCTTACTTGAACATTGAGGACTACAAAGTGCATGATTACCACTGTATCTATATTTCAGTCACTTCCCATGCCTACCTTAAAGCCCTCTGGTAATTTATTTCTTAATGCATCTAAAAGTAGATTAAGCTTCACTTTTTTCTCTTCATTCTTTACATTTTTTATCTGACTAAAAATGGAAATAGGCTCTCTAGTTACAAACCTTTTTAGAGCAACGCCATCAAATGATAGATCTGGTACTTCAGTTGATTCAAACATATCAAACAACATATCGTTAGTATAATTGAGTTTCACTCAGCCTCGTACAGAACTGATTAGCTGTTTACGATTACAAAGAAACGGCACATGATTATACAGCTATACCTTAACCTAGTAAAAAAAAAGGAATTTATTTGTGTTAAAGCTAATGCACTTCCCCATGTTGTGACTAAATTTTTGCCTTCGCTTGNTATCTGATTAAAAATGGAAATAGGCTCTCTATTACAAACCTTTTTAGAGCAACGCCATCAGATGATAGATCTGGTACTTCATTTGATTCAAACATATCAAACAACATATCGTTAGTATAATTGAGTTTCACTCAGCCTCGTACAGAACTGATTAACCGTTTACGATTACAAAGAAACGGCACATGATTATACAGCTATACCTTAACCTAGTAAAAAAAAAGGAATTTATTTGTGTTAAAGCTAATGCACTTCCCCATGTTGTGACTAAATTTTTGCCTTCGCTTGGATTCAAACCAACAGCCTCCAGGTTACGAATCCATCATTCTTATAAAAATAAATAAATATTTTCCGACCATTTTTGAAAGGTTCCACTAAATATAATAACAAAAACAAAGGACAGCACATTCCTATTCTCTCTAATTGGGTTAGGGGAGCCGTAACAGACCTTGGCTTAAAAAAATTGAGAGGTTAGGAAACGTTTTCACTGCCATGCCTCTCTTTTTTTCGACCATTTTTGAAAGGTTCCCCTAAAATACATATTTACCTTGGTAGAAGATTGAAGATATTAGGAATACTGTGATATCCACCAAATTGTGAGGATTCTGTTGGGCCTTACCACAAAAAAACCTCTGCATTAATTTACATTTTTTTATAATCATCATAGAGACATGGTCTTACAAACATGATTAAACTTTTCACATCATACAAGATTGCCTCGAATTATTTTCTGAAAAAAAAAAAAAAAAAAGTNTATTTAATTTTTAAAAAAAAAAAAAAAAAAACAATTGAACGCACGAAGTGAGGTCTAGTTTTAATAAAAAAAAATCTTTTGTTTGTTTGTCTTTTTGTAGCACGATAACTCTCTAACAACTTTCTAATTTTGATGAAATTTGGTATGGACATTCGTTACATTCATAGAATTAGCTGGTGAGGTAATTCTAAATTCTATAAGCTAATCAGCTAGTGGACATTTTAGTTGAGTGAGGTTTACAGCTGTTGTACTTGCGGTGTTTCTCAAAATCAACTGTTCATTACATTCATGTTTTTAAAAAATGGTAGAAACAGGTTAATATGAAATTACGGAAAAGATTTTGATGGCTCTTGACTGGAACTATGCTGTTATGAGTTTCAGGTTGTACCGGGAACTAGAACTGCCCCCGGGAACTAGAACTGCCCCCGGGAACTAGAACTGCCCTTCCTGAGGACGTAAGGTCTTTCACGGAAATACCTACCAGTGTTATGCAAAGAATGAGTGAAAATTAATTGAAGTCGTACTTACCTACTTTACCAGAAAGGTTAGAAAAAAAATAAAAATAGGGTCTTCACTCCAAATTTTAAAAAATCACTAGATTTGAGTGAAAAAAGTCACTAAAAATCACTGAAATTTTAATTTCTCTAGAATAGTGTCTGACAAAGTTGTAAACACTACAGTGCCAGCGTCTATGGCACGTTGAATACAACAGTTTCCATTGGATAACTGAAGTTAAGCAACATCCAGCGAGGTTGTAACATATGGGTGTCCACGTGGGTTAACGCCCTCGTAATGCTGTTTTTTTTTCCTGCCCAACCCAGGCTGGATGAGGTCATGTGGGTAGCTAGCTGGTTTGCTAGTTTCCAACGATTGGAGGGTAAAACCCCCGTCTTGAATGACCAATTAAAAGANACACTATAGCGATTCTTTCAAAAACAACAATAAATTCAAGGAACATAATTAATGTCTTAAAAGGGGCACGGTACCAAAAATTTTGGGAACCTCTGTCTTAGAAGATGGTGTGTCAAACCTAAGCAAAAATCACCGGATTTAGTGAAAAATCACTACGGTCCGGTTCTAACAAAAGCCGAGTTTTGAAACATTCGCGTCTGGGTATTGTATTAACACAGGTTGACACAGTGTTAGATGAAATTCCCTGAAAACACGTCGTGGTAGGATCGGGCATACACGCACCGATAAGTCTGTGCAGACTTATCTGCGCAGACAAATCTATCGTGTATGGCAGGATCAATAGATTTCGATATCTGCACGGATCTGAAAATCGGAGACAAAATCTGTGCTGCCATACACGACAGACTTGTCTGCGCAGATAAGTCTGCACAGACTTATCGGTGCGTGTATGGCCGGCCTTGTAGAAAAATTATTTAAAAATTAATTTGAGAATAAATTTCTCAATACATCAGTTTTCGTAACGTCCAGCGAGGTTTTCCTTATTCCTGGCTAACTCCTGGTGACGTAGTTTCCAGCGAATGCGGAATGGAGGGTAATAATCCGTCACTAATGATCTTCGCATAAAAAAGTCTGGTCTTAAGACAAAAAAAAAGATTTCTAAATTATATAGGTACTTATTCTTAATATTTCTTTATATTTAAAAATCCCTGATAACAGGGTGATAACAAAAGCTACATCATTTACGCGGTTTTTTTAATATTATGAACGGACCTTTTTGTGACGTCATAATAATTCTCTTCTACGTTAATACCTTTTGGAATATTTCTATTGGATCATGACTTAAAACATTCATAACCGCCAAAATTCTAAAATTTTAAACTGTTAACATTTCGAATTTTCCAGTTTCCCCGACTTTTGAGCGGTACCAATAAGTCCAACGGTTTTTCAGTGCAATTTTCCTGTGCTCAGTGATTTAATATGGTTTTCAAGTGATTAAAATGATTTGGATATCTCTATCAACTGTAATTTGGCTTGCTTGATTAGTCAGAATCAAAATCTGATATTGGTAATTATAAACTGATATATCCTTTTAATTTTGGTCCCATTTGAAAATTGAAACATTGAAAATAATCTTTTATCATTCCCATTACATTAACAAATTTCGGTTACTAAAACATTCCCCATAGAATCTTTGTAATACAACTTTTGCCAACTTCTATTTCTGGATCCTTGGTTTATGAAATTGTACTGAATGCCATTTGTTTGCAATCAACTTTCACTAATGTTTTAAACTTTAAAGGGTTTAATAATTGAATAAAGTAATTACCGATATCTCAGGAGCATTCCGCTATAGTAAATCCCATTGAAAATTCCATGTGGATTCACCAAAATTCAAATTGGCTCTGAGCATTGCATTTAAGCGCCAACCAATCATCCAAGGTGAGAATAGTGGTCACAATTCACTAAATTCTATTAAAATCACAAGTTTCAAGTGGTTAATATGCCCATTTACCTCCAGCAGTCTAGCATTATACTTTTAAAGCTTTTGATACATGCTACAGGATAATTATGCTTGAATTTGCAAAAACAAATTTTGGTTGTTTCAAAACCAAAGTTTGTAAACAATAAGAATGACAAATATAATGCTGTATTTAAAACGGGCTGAAATTTGTGACGGATATCACATAGCTTAGATAAGTGGCATCATCTTGATCGATGTTAGCTAAATATATGAAACTATATCTTCAATTTTTTTTCTGCTACCATAATGTTTACTATCATAATAGATCTATTTATGGAGTCTCCAGAATCATATCAAGCATTGCAATATAATTAAGATAATTACACTTGCCTACGCTTGCAACGTCGTATGCGCTTTTTTCGTGGCTGTAAATTTTATTTTTCTTTGAACCGAAATATCTGACATATCTTAGATACGAACCGAGATACAGTGGATTTGATATATCTTTTTGATGATTTTGGGNCGTTTTCTAATATCTTTTTTCGTTTTGCCAATTTTGCCCTTTTGGCGTTATTTCACTTCCGGTAAAACTTTTGAATTTTGTCCTTTCTTGTATCGTACCTGCATACTTAAAGTCAACTGTGCAAAGCAATCTATCGCCTAGATACGATGACTAGGAATCATTAAGTGAGTCAGTATACTAGTGGGGCTGCTTTTTATAAGTGTATATTAGTAACAACTTAAATTTAGTTGCAAAACCTACTGACATTCCAGAATTTCTTTTTATCTTATTTTACACCATGATCTTTGCTGGATTCAAACGTTGAGAAGTAACTTCTAAGGTTCGGGATCTTTGGTACCAATGATCTTAAAAATTACAACAACCTCAGCTTAAAAGCTCGGGACCTGATCGTTTGTTTCCCCTTATACTTCGGAAACTGCCAATGTGACACATGGGTTTATTATTTCAATTGCTAAAAATAAATCCCTCTCAAAATTTGAATTTGTATTAATCGAATAAAAAAATCCGATCGTCCGAAGTTCGTTACACTTTGTAGCGCGTACACCGGACACCGCCTGCCGTGAAGGGCACTTTTGACACTTAGCGTTGACCGGGGGTCTAATTTTTGGGATTCTAACTGCGTACTTAACGCACCGTCAGTCATATATAGGGTTCTATACTAAAATTTTAATATGGAATTCCCCTATATATGTGACTGACGGTGACCAAAAGTTTGGGGACACAATTAGACCCCGAATGGGACGTACATTTGCATACCAAAGTTCCTCAAAATTGGTCAACGCTAAGTGGCAAAAATGGATTCTACGTACCTTGAAACGTCAAATATTAAATTTTTTAGAGGGGTGTAATTTTTTTTTTTTTTTTTTTGACGATTTCAAAGGTTCGAAATTGAAAATAATAAACCTATTTAGAATATGAAAGCACAAAAGGTGTAGGTGGTAGAGAGGCAACATTGACCTTAAAATGATAGCTTGGATTCTACTGAACCCTCGTCTTCTTATTATTTTCGATACATATTTTTTTAAAAAATGAATTGATTTATTTTTTTGTAATAATTTACTAAATATGATCTCATTTCTTTTATTTTTTCAGGCTTGTCAGTTTGATTCAAATGATAAAGGCAGTGTGTGCTGTCTCAGGTCAGATTCATACTTTTGTTTTGCAAAGACTTTTTTTTTATTTTAAAAATATTGGAACTATCCCTTGAACCATGGAACATAAATTTCAAAACATGATATGACCCGATTTCTTTTTCAAAAATAAACTTGAAGACAAAAGTTAGCACTAGGTGACTCAATGAGATGAACCTAAAACGGGATTCACTTCCTGATTGGTGTTGTATTTGGGACATCATTTCTTTATTTTGAATAATTTAAAAAGCCGAGTCCACCTGAGCCAATAGTATAAAATAATACAGAATCACCCAACTCTGCAATATTATTATGTTACTGACGCAATTATATTGCAGTGATTGACATGGTTTTTGGAGGCCCAATTATCAGCCTCCAAGATTAGATGTAAGATGACAGTTAAAAACTTTAGCAGCAAACAACAATTCTTTAGAAATGCATTGTATACATGTGGCTACCATAGGAAAGGATGATGTCGTCGTTGATGACTGAGTCTACGCACCGGGACGTCCTGGAACGCCTACCATCACAGTTCCAGTCAAGGCTATCAAAACCTTTTCGGTAACCTCATATCAACCTGTTTCGACCATTTTTTTAAAACATAAATTTAGAAATGGGAAGAACAGTTGATTTTAAGGTTACTCTGCTATAACAATAAAAACATGAGGCCACTATTGATTGATTTTTTATCATTATTGTTGTTGTAGCGGTGTTCCTCTGAAAATCAGCTGCTTCCCCCATTTCTAGATTCAGGTTTGGAAAAATCTCCGTGGCCGAGTTGTTAAAAGCATTGACTCTTGGTCCGGAGGTTGTGGGTTCGAATCCCGCCCGAAGCGAAAATTTTCCGGAATGGCATGGCTGTAAAGGAGTGCCCTGAAGTAATGAGAAAGCGTTTCCGGTGCATAACTTTAGTTTTTTTGTTTTAAAAAAAAGCTTTGGAAAAATGGTAGAAATGAAAAAATGGTAGTTGATATGAGGGTACGCGAAAAGGTTTTGATGGCCCTTGGCTGGAATTGTGATGATATGCGTTCCAGGTCGTCCTGGTGCGCAGAACCGGCCATAGCGAGAACGTTTGATTTATTGAAAACCCAAAGCTAATAGAATGAAGTAGGCGGGCACTTGCAAGGAGATGACGACCTTTCTTGCTAATATTCTCTTTGGAAAAAATGAAACTCATACCTAAATTAGAAAACAGCCTCAGTAGCTCATTTAGAAAGAGTTACGGATTCGTAACCAGGAGGCTGATGGATCGAATACATAAAAATTAGTAGGTAATAACATGGGAAAGTGCATTGTGACGAAGTATTAGCTGTAACGCAAATACTTTTTTTTATCTTAATTAGAAATACCGTAAATTATCAATTTTTTTTTTTTTTTTAATCATTCATTCATTCGTGGCATCACAGCGTCCGATGGCTTTCGAATGTATGAGACTACAGCTCCAAAAAAGATATATTATTAAGGATCAAAGAATACTAAACGGTATGTGAAATCATCGAATATTAGTACGGGAACGGTCGTGCCTCTAAGAAGCCAAGCAAAGCGGGCGCAGCCTGCTAGTGAAATATAAATTTCTAAAATAATTTATATCGACTACCTACAAGTTATAATATTTTTTCTTCTTCTACAAATAAATAAAATCTATACATATAAATTACAGTAAAAAGATATTCATAACATTACAAGGATCATAGGTTAACAGCCGTGGGGATGATTTGCAACAACTCGCCATGAGTTGTTGACGCCAAAGAATCCTTACGGATAATGCAGTAACTTCTCCTTGCTTTCTATATGAGTAATGGAAAAGATATCGTTTCCAATCCTGCCCTTAGTCGCCTTTTACGACCGGCATGTGCTTGGGTGCCTTGGAAGTATTCTTTTTAAGTTCCCCTGTCCACGGGGGAAACATAATACAATAAAAAAAATTCCGAAAATTTCAAAAATATTACATCTGGTAGTCTTTAGAACCCAAAAATGTTTCTGGACTTGAGTCCCAAATTATTTTTCCCCTTTAGTTTTTAATTAATCAAATATTGAGGTTCTATTATCAGGGTACCTTTTTTTTTTATATCAAGCTTTTAATTACTGTCCGTGGTGGTGGTAGAAGGCTAGGGTAGCATATTCTGAGCTCTGAGGACGCCGGACTAGATGTTGATAATCTCGGCCCCTTCCATGTTTGGTTTTGGAGCACGTTTTCGGGAAATTTGATCCAAATTATATCTGCTTTCAATCAGGGACATCAGTTATATTTTTCTGATATCTTTTTATTTCAATTTTCTTTTGATAAATACTAACAAAAAAAGTTCTTTTAGTGTTAAAAAATATAATTAAATAATTATTATGTAAATAATATTTTATAGTGCTTGAACACTAAAATTAATTCTTTTAGTGTTTAAAATTAATTAATTATTTTGGTGTTTAAAATTAATTACTTCTTTTAGTGTTTGTAAAAAAATCCAAATAAATATTAAAAGCTATAGTATTAACAGACAAAAGTACTCGTGACTCAATAATATAACTTGGTAGTCGATACAAAATTATTTTAGAAATTTATATTTCAATTAAGTTGTAGTCCACTGTTAAAGTTTTCAATTGTCATCATACATCTGTTCTTTGAGGTTGATAATTGACATGATCCTCCAGAACCATGTCAATGACTGCAATATAATTACGCCAGTAACCGAAAATGAGTTACAAAATACAATGATATTGAAGATTTGTTTTCTGTGTTATTTTACACCATCGGCTCAGATAGACTCGGCCCGTGAGAATGTCACCCTCAAGTAACTTCTTACAATCTCAAGTATGATTTTTACTTTTCCTCGTGAAAAGTTAGTAAGTCATAAATGGATTGGAAGAAATTACGACTTCCCATCTTTCAAATAGAACTAGAAAAAAAGAACTACCTGGTATTGACGATAAAAATTATAAAAATGTTAATTATTAGAGCTGACTAGTTTCATATTCTCCTGAGTACATCATCGGAGCAAAGTTGATCGAATGTCTTCTATCAATCTAGCTCTGATGATGTACTCAGGAGAGTATGAAACTAGTCAGTTCTAATAATTAACATCTTTATAATTTTTATAGTCAAGTGAAGATATAGAATTTTATCTGCCTTATTAATTACCTGATAGTTATTATTATTATTTTTATTTTTTAAAAAAAAAAATGAATATTGAGAAGCAGCAGAAAAAATCGAACTTCAAAATTTTCTTGAATTTCACTAAATTTTTACTATGTATTTCTTGAATCTTAAGTTTTTCATTGAATTTGTTTTGTCGTTTAAATTTTGTCTTTCTAAGAGTTTTACTATCAATTGACATTGGCCCAGTGGTTTATTATTAATTTCTTGTAAGTTGTCTCCAGAGACATGTACTCCTTTTAACCATGTATACTTGAGCTCAAATAAAGGTCACTTTGCGTGGTAAACATGGCTTCGGAAATGCACCCCTCCGCGCAACAGGGCCGTCAAGTTCTCGATTTCTTTGCAAACGATAAGTGCCATTGGAATGGAGTAATAAAATGATTCCAATTTTTTGTACTTTTTTTTGGAAAGAGTCTCATTATCCTATCATGTCCGGGGGCGGAGTTATGATGGTTCTTTAGATTTTAAATCATCATCATCGGTCCATAACATCCCCATCTGAAGCAAGGGCCTCTCCTAGAAACTTCCAACAATCTCCATCCTGTGCTTCATGTGTCCATAATGGTCCAACTACTTCTTTCAATAAATCACTCCATCCCATTGTGGATCTTCCTACATTTCTTCTGCCATCTCTTGGATATCATTCATAACATATTCTTGTCCATTTTTCTGTAGTCATTCTAGAAACATGTTATATTTCTTCTCCAACATCCTTAATTCTAATTATTTTCCTTATTTCTGTATTTCTTATTTTACCTATTAATGTTTGCCCCGTCCATTGTATCCATATTTCTTCTCCAACATCCTTAATTCTAATTCTCATCTATTAATGTTTGCCCCGTCCATTGTATCCACATTTCTTCTCCAACATCCTTAATTCTAATTATTTTCCTTATTTCTGTATTTCTTATTTGATCTGTTAATGTTTGCCCGTCCATTGTATCCATATTTCTTCTCCAACATCCTTAATTCTAAATCTTTTCCGTATTTCTGTATTTCTTATTTTATCTATTAATGTTTGCCCCGTCCATTGTATCCACATTTCTTCTCCAACATCCTTAATTCTAATTATTTTCCTTATTTCTGTATTTCTTATTATATCTGTTAATGTTTGCCCCTCCCATTGTATCCATATTTCTTCTCCAACATCCTTAATTCTAATTATTTTTCTTATTTCTGTATTTCTTATTTTATCTGTTAATGTTTTCCCCGCCCATTGTATCCATATTTCTTCTCCAACATCCTTAATTCCAGTTTTTTCCCTTATTTCTGTATTTCTTATTTTATCTATTAATGTTTGCCCCACCCATTGTATCCATATTTCTTCTCCAACATCCTTAATTCTAATTCTCAGTATCCATATTTCTTCTCCAACATCCTTAATTCTAATTCTTTTCCTTATTTCTGTATTTCTTATTTTATCTATTAGTGTTATTTCCTAGGTTTTTAATAAGCCACACTTTTTCGTCTTATAATGAATATTCGAAACATGTTCTGAATATAACAGAAACCCAAAATGACTTATTCGACAGACGTTTATTAAGCCAAGTGACCTTTATTTGAGCTCTAGTATACGTGGTTAAAAGGAGTACATGTTTTTTGTGGGACATCCTATGTAATTAAAATTCATTGGAATATTGTTTTAATTTACAGTAAAATTACTGGGAAAACAGAAAAAATAGACTTCAAAATTTTCTTTGAATTATCTTATCATGATTGAAAGAAATAATTTATTTAAAAAAAATCAAGCGATTTTCATTGAATTTGTTTTGATGTTTTCATTCTGATGTTTCTTAAATTGATTCATTTGGTAGGCACAATACAAGTTTCCCAAATTGTTGAATTAATTAGTTATGAGATATCTTTCTCAAGTTGAAAATTTATTAGGCTTACAGTATATTTCCCAAATTATTTATCAGACATGAGATATGTTTCTCAAATTGTTATTAATGAGCAAATGAGCATAATGTATCTTTCTCAAATTAATTGATTATTTTAGTATTCGAATTGGTTAGGAGGAAAACACACTTTCTACTTTGTTTGTGAAAAAAAGTCTTTGGAAACATTTTGCATGTTGCATGATATATTTTAAAAGGACCATTTTCAGTTTTTCTTTTAACAAAAACTTTTTCAATTTTTTTAAAACTTTTTCAAACCAATTTTAACAAGCCCTTTTTAATTTTTTTAAAACTCTTTTTAATTTTTTTTGTTAAAAATTAATCAATTTTACAAGACCATTTAAATTTTTTTTTTAATAAAAACTTTTTCCAATTTTTTTTTTAAAATCACCTTTTTTATTTTTTTAAAAAACTTTTTCAAACCACTTTTTTTTTAACTAGGCGATTTTCAAAAGAACATTCAACCCACTTTTTTAAATAGGTATCTTTTTTTTTCTTCATTTTTTTAAACATCTTCATTTTTTTAAATAATTTTTTTTTAAAAAAAACTTTTTCAATCCACTTTTTTAAGCAGGCAATTTTCCAAAAATGTTTTTTTTTTTTTTTAAAAAAAAAAAAAAATTATACCACATTTTTTAACAAGGCAATTTTCAATTTTGTTTAAAAAAAGTTTTTCAAACTAAACAAGACTTTTTTTTCAAGTAATTTTTTTACAAGGCTTTTTTTTTTAAATAGCACCTTAAATATGTTCTTATGTAAATTGTTTGCATGATTGAGGCATTTTACCAATTTTCATTCTTTTCAGATTTTCAAAGTAGCATATTTTTTCACATGTGTTTTCAGCTTTTTTAAAATTTTCCATTTCAGATTTTTAGAATACCATATTTTTGAAATATTTGTATATTTTTCTCCTTTTTTTATACCGATTGTTTATTTCAAATTTTAGAGACTTGGATCACCCCAGTCTTTCATTTTGTATTACATTGCCCAATCAATAGCACCCTCGTACGTATTATATGTTACTTATTTTTTACAAGGTTTGACTTGTGCTACATACATGACATATTTTTAAGTTTTCTACCAGCTGATCATTAACAACTAGGTCGCACAGAACTGTATAGTGGGTTGTTCGTTTCAATTGTTACAAAATTATCACAAAAAAGACAGTTTGCGTCACAGAGAAGAAAGTGTCACTTAAAATCTAAAGTGTATGTCTAAAGGTCATTCGACACAGGAGTTTTAACCTTTGTTTGCTCGGATCTTACAGTCTAGCTACCCACATTGAACTCACCCAGCCTGGGTTTCGTCAGGAATAGCCAGTATCTCGGGGGGGGGGGACTGGTTTATTCAACGTGTCATTTACTCTAGATAAGATTCATCTTTGAATTTGAATGCATCATCAAAGAGAGATTTCTGGCCAGCGTCAATGATACGTTATATACATGAGTTCCCGTCGAGGTTTTACTTAGGTATGAATCCTCGTGGTGCTTGACTATTCCTGGCCCCAAGTCAGTCTGATTGAGGCCAATGTCGGTAGCTTATTTGTAAATTTCCAGCGAAGGAAAGATAAAAGCCCCCGCTTCGAATGGCCGTAAATTTTAAAGAGAAGAATGGTTTTTAAAATTTTCTCGTCATTTTTTTATCGAAAACCTTTGAATTGACATTTGCTTTCGTATTTACAGTTTTTTTCAACAGATATTTATAACACTTTAAATGAGCCACCCGGAATATATATTTATAATCGTTGACAATTCTTTTTTAAGTTTATTTAATTATTTTTGTAACAATATATTCGATTTGGTATTTTGTTATTTTTGTTTTTATTTAATTTATGTCATCATCATAGGTTAACAGCCATGGGACTGTTTTGTAGGGATGGGCTAGTCATCCACGAGTCGACTCACTACTCGACTCACTCACGAGTCGAATTATCTTTTTGAAATGAGTCGAGTCTTCAAAGAGTCGACTTACAAGTAGCTTTTTTTTGTTGACTGATAAAGATAATAAAGGGAGAAATATTTTTCCAGTGTTTGTTGTTTACTGAAGGAAAATGTTCTTTTATTCTGGTGACGATTGATTGTGATGTCTTTTTAATGTATTTGCCGAAGTTGGGGACGTTTATTTGGTAGATGCCCCTTTTGTCAATTGGTTTCATTATGTCTTTTTGATCAAATAAGTCGTTTTTGAAAATTGTCACTCAATGTGAGTGGAGATCGAGAGTCGACTCATTGAGTCGACTCTTATTGGTGATCGATCGAGTCATGTGGACTCACCTAAGTGAGTCAAAAATCCCATCCCTACTGGTTTGCAATAACTCATCATGAGTTGTTGATACTAGAGAATTATTACGAATAATTCAGTAGCTTCTCCTTGCTTTCTGCATGAGCATAGGTAATTGAAAGGATATGTTTTCCGACCCTTTTCTTAGTCGCCTTTTACAAACGGCATGGACTTGGATTCCTTGGAAGTATTCTTTTTAAGTCCTCCTATCCATAGGGGACTATGTATCTCGATAGAAAATTGTGAAGGAACATCAGCGGCGACATTGATAGCATTTCGATAACATCGGCACAAGGCGCCCCTATTCAGAAATTGTAAATTATAATCAAGCGTTAAATTTATTTGAAAAAAAAAAATTGCAAAACGAGGGGAANTTTTTATCGAAAAAAAATAAGTCCAAATTTTAACTACGTAATCGATTTTCATTTTTTTTTTTTAAAAAAAAGTTCTGAATATGAATTGATATTTGGGAGAAATAATATAGTGACCTTGAAAAATTTCTCAAAGGTACCGTTCAAGATTATTTCAAGGTCAAATTTTTTTGGAACCCTATGTTTTTGAATGTGGTATTGAATTTTGTATTAAAGAAGAAATATTTTTCGCTTAATTTTTTTTCTATTTGACTTACAGTTTTTGAGATAATTTTGTCCTTGACGTGTTCTTGTTAAGACATAACATAGCAAACGTGTGTAGGATTGCGGCACGCCCAATTGCAAATATTTGTGCATAAACTCTTAATATTTCACTAAAATCATCACGTTTTTGACAAACATTTGACAATTGCCTTGCCTATAATTATTCATATGTTAGATATCTCTTTCTCAGAGCACGTCATGGTAAAAATTATCTAGAAAACTGTTAAGTCAAATCTAAGAAATTTTTAAGGAATTTTTGTTTTTAATAAAATAAATCAATGTAACAATCAATAATACAGGGTTCTATTAAAAGCAAGTTGAAATAACCTTGAACGCGACCTTCAAGGAAAATTTCAAGGTCACTGCATTATTTCTCCCAAAAATCAATGAATATTTTGTTTCGGACATTTTTTTTTTGTAAAATGAACGGTCTTCGAGAAAATAAATATTTTAAACAGAAGATGGGGACTTTCTTTTTATTCAATTCAGGAAGAAAAAAAGTAACATGAGCATATTGAATTTTTAACTTCATCCTAAGGGTGCCCGCGGACAGCCGCTAACTTAACCATTTTATTACATTATTATTATTATATAAATATTTTTAACCCCTCTACTCACACTACATTGAGTATGGGATATTGATTGATCACCTCCAACTTTTGACTCCTTGGAAATGAGAAGGAAGGATGCACAAATCAAATTTTTGAAGAAAATTTGTGAGGTTTCGGTCATCCTTGAGGATACCAGATCCAAGGATCAGGTGTTCCGGAGGTATCTTATTCAAGGCCCCCCCCCAATAGTAGGGAGACTTTAATGTTCAAGTCCCCTATAATAAAAGCCATGTTCCTCTACAACGATATGTCGGTAAAGCCGAAAAAACTGTAAGACGGTAGGGATCCCTCAAGCGTCAGTTATTGCTGCATGCTGCATTTGAGTCTGAATCTCGCCAACATAGATATAGCGTAGACGCTATAATTTAAAAAAAATAAAAAATAGTGTATTGTGCTTCGCATCTATGCAGGAAATATACAAACATGTTCATATAGAAATCTGATAATATTTGATGGGCGCGCCCTTTACCCTCTTGGCTGGCATCACAGTTGGAATATTAAAAAATCCTTTCTTATTGCACATCTAGAACATAAAGCGAACCTACAGACCAAATTTCAGCCCCCGGAAATGTACCGGTACGGAGAAATAGTGATGAAAATCTGATAGTATTTTATGGGTGCGCCCTTTACCCCCGTGGCTGGCGCCCCAGTTGGAATATTAAAAAATCCTTTCTTATTGCACATCTAGAACACAAAGCGAACCTACATACCAAATTTCAGCCCCCGGAAATGTACCGGTACGGAGAAACAGTGATGAAAATCTGATAATATTTGATGGACGCGCCCCTTACCCTCGTGGCTGGCGGCCCAGTTGGAATATTAAAAAATCCTTTCTTTTTGCACATCTAGAACATAATTCGAACCTACACACCAAATTTCAGCCACCGGAAATTTACCGGTACGGAGAAACAGTGATGAAAATCTAGTATTTTATGGGCGCGCCCTTTACCCCCGTGGCTGGCGCCCCAGATTCTATGCAAAGATGTGTGCTGTGGAAAAGGTCTACTTTAAACTACACGGTTTTACTTTAAACGTTTTTTTTTTCTGTCTGTTCAGTTTACGATTAAACTTGTGAATCCTTCTCCGATATTCATGAAACTTTGTTTTAATATTCATGACGCTCATAGAATTTGCTGATTCATTTTTTGGGCCCCTTTGGGCTTCCCGGGTCTTCATTAGCAGTCCATTTTTAGAGTCAGGTTTACAATTCACACTACTACAGCAGAATGACCGGTCGCCCCCCCCCCCCTAACNCCCCCCCCACCTTAACTTTTGAAGGGCTTGGAAATTTTGAATTTTTAAATGCTCTAGGGATAGGCCATGACCAATCGAGTGGTTATGGTGAGATCCAGGTTCGACTTCCCGGAAGTGACTTTTATTTACAAAATGTGTCGATTTCTCAAGGAAATTAAATGGAATGGTATAAATATTTTTTGCTCTAATGAAAGTACAAATAAAATAAGGAAAACCTTTCCTTGTCATTTTGTCAAAAAAAAAAAAAATCAGGAGCGGAGTTTTCCTAATTTAGGTTAGTCATCACAATTTGTCCTGAATAACCTTACTTCAGACTTTTTACCTGAAAAATGCTGTTTTCTAAACGGCTTATTTTTAACTTCCAAGAGAAAAATGATGGTTGTTGGCTAACATCTTATTGCTACTCTGATGACGCCGGACTAGATGCTGATATTCCCAACCCCCTCCATGTCCTCCAATTAGTGACGAATATCTCAAATTCATGAGCATGAAATTCCATGGGTTGACTGGGTTTGAACTCACGCCCTTCTGTTTACCAGTCAGAGCGCCTTACCCCTACACCACCAACACATGTAAACTGAGTACGGATTAAGAAAGAACAAAAAAATGGCCATCTAAATATCTACTAGTAGACGTTTCCGTGGCAGAGTGCGCATCACACTTGGCTTGCACCACGGAGGTTTTGGGTTCGATTCCCGGACGGGTCGAAAATTTGAAAAAAGGTTTTTTCGAATTTTCTACTTGGTCTGGTTGTGTTTGGGGGTAACTCAGCCTCCTGAGGACAATTGAGTAGCTATGGTAATAGCGNGGTTGACTGGGTTTGAACTCACGCCCTTCTGTTTACCAGTCAGAGCGCCTTACCCTACTCCACCAACACATGTAAACTGAGTTCGGATTAAGAAAGAACAAAAAAATGGCCATCTAAATATCTACTAGTAGTTTTGTAAACTGTAGACCTCATTAATTTAAAATGGCCACCAAAAGACCCTGGGTGACCCATTAGGGCCTAAAAACTAATCGAATTCTATGAACATATAATAGGGTTTTGCAATAATAGGTGGTCGATGTTGGGAGCCTGTACCGGCCATGATGTATCAGTGACGTCTGTCTAATGATAAGATTCGAATCTGAAGATGCCTGATCACTTTGACAAATTTAGCAGCACGTCCAAATGATGAAAATTTACTATCGTGGTGATAATAAAATTTTAACATTGGGGACGCGTTGCCCTGTCGTGCAACTTGTCATGGTGATTTTGTTGACTGTAATAGAATAGAAAACAACAGATTAGGGTGTCCACATACTTACTTATCTTATTGCATAGCACATATATTATGTTCTCATATATGCAAGGAAATACAAATACATTGGTTCTTATACAGGGTGTCCCAAAAGTCCGAGACCGCCTGAATAACTTTTGAACGGCTTTATGTGGAGTTTTGAAATTTTGCATGGTATAATACCCTAAATTAAATCACCTGATGGTGTGACTAATTTTTCTGGAGCGGGTCCCATGTGGCCCCCTGGGAGCCACATGGGTTCTGAATATCTTGTGATATTTTAGATATCTTGTGATATTTTAGAAAGACAATAGAATTAGAAGTACTTTGCAAAAAAATTTACACGTCTAGCGTGTTTGGTTTCAAAATGGCGGTCATTTAAAATTTCAAAATATGAGTTCTAAGAGTGTCTGAAACTAGGGGAATTTTTTGCAATGGGATATTGAATGATTGCATAGGACATCAATGTTGAGGAACCTGCTTTTTAGACATAATTCGCCTACTTTTAGAAATAATTCTCGTAGTGTTAGACACTCTTGGAAGTCATATCTTGGAAATTTCAAATGGCCACAATTTGGAAACCAAACACGCTAGACTTTTAAATTTGTCCAATTTGGAAACCAAACACGCTAGACTTTTAAATTTTTCCAAGACTTCCAAGAGTGTCTAAAACTAGGCGAATTGTTTAAACCTACGCGAATTATGTCTAAAAAGCAGGTTCCTCAACATTGGTGTCCTATGCAATCATTCAATATCCCATTGCAAAAAATTGGCCTAGTTTTAGACACCCTTGGAAGTCACATCTTGGAAATTTCAAATGGCCGCCATTTTGAAACCAAACACGCTAGACGTGTTTGCAAAGTACTTCTAATTCTATTGTCTTTCTGAAAATGTATCACAAGATGGGGGTTCGTATTTAAAAAACAAAAGTTGGACCCCCTGGGGGCCACATGGGACCCGCCCCTGAAAAATGGGTCACACCATCAGGTGGTTTAATTTGAGGTATAATACCATGCAAAATTTCAAAAGCTGTTCAAAAGATATTCAGGCGGTCCGGACTTTGGAACACCCTGATTATGTTCTCATATATGCAAGGAAATACAAATACACTGGTTCTTATATAGGAGTGTGCTAATTTGCTCGATCTGCTGACTCCCATTAGAACATGGGTTTTTGATTTTATCCTTGCTTATAAAAGAATTGTGTGATATGTTAGCTATAAGATAAGTAATAAAGCAGCTGTATGAGAGCACCCAAATACAATAAGAAACAACGGATTAGACAGGCGCCAACGAAACAATATCGACTTATAGAATAATAAACAACAGATTGGAAAGGCGCCATCGAAACAATATCGACTTATAGAATAAGAAACAACAGATTAGACAGGCGCCATCGAAACAATATCGACTTATAGAATAAGGAACAACAGATTAGACAGGTGCTATCGAAACAATATCGACTTATAGAATAAGAAACAACAGATTAGATAGGCGCCATCGAAACAATATCGACTTATAGAATAAGAAACAACAGATTAGATAGGCGCCATCGAAACAATATCCACTTATAGAATAAGAAACAACGGATTAGACAGGCGCCATCGACACTATATCGACTTATAAAATAGGAAACAACAGATTAGATAGGCGCCATCGAAACAATATCTACTTATAGAATAAGAAAAAACGGATTAGATAGGCGCCATCGAAACAATATGGACTTATAGAATCAACAGATTAGACAGGCGCCATCAAAACAATATCGACTTATAGAATAGGAAACAACAGATTAGACAGGCGCCATCGAAACAATATCGACTTATAGAATAGGAAACAACCGATTAGACAAGCGCATTCTCGGCCTGTCCTTATTGAAGAACCCTGTATATTTCTACATCAAGTTTCATCAAAATCAGACAAAGCATTAGAGTTATCGTGGAACGAGTAAGCGAACCGAAGTTTAAAGAAAAATTGTGGAGTTAAAACTAGACTTCACTTCATTCGTTCAATTATCAAGGTATATGATTTACATTTTTGTATTTTTAGTTTTGTAAGAATGAATAAAAAAAAAAAAAAAAAAAAAAAAAAAAAAAAAAAAAAAAAAAANTAAAAAAAAATGAATCTTTTTCTTGCTCTTTTTCTCACATTCAAATTGTCGAATTTTGTAATACATTTTTAAAAATTAAAATAAAAGTATTTTGTTGCAATTCCAACGACTGTTAGCAATTTGAAAAAGGGAGAGTATTGGTCCGACCCTGAGGCCTGAGTAAAGTACGATATCAGGAGTACGATTTGAAAGTTCGAAAAACACTGAAAGTTTTTCGTAAAACTCAAAGCTTGACATAATAGCTAAACAGAGGTATACAAAGTTTAACTTCAACTTGGAATAACTTGTATCTCAAAATCTTCTCTATTTTTCAAAAATGTATTACAAAATCGGTAGTTCTATTTAAGATTTCAACGATGACTCCCCGGAGACTTCCCCTGAAAGTGCAAAAAATGTGAATACCACTGGAAAAATTACAAAAATTGACAATATCGATTCAGAGTTTAACTAGTTATATTGAATAAAATAAATTTAATAATTTAAGTTGGTGAGCTTTCAACAGTTCTCAGACTGTCATCATCAGCACTTAACAAAAAGTGGGGGATTAGGTTAGAACACTGAAAAGGGTTTGGTGTACTCTAAGGGTATTCTTCTTTTTGGACGTCTCGATTGCAGGGTGTGCATTACATTCGGCTTGCTCCAGGGAGGTACTGCGAATAATATGAACTTATGAACAAATGAAAGCACAGACTAATTTTGAGGTTGGACAAAGCCGCTTGCTGTGCGTAATACTCGGTTATTTCTCATTTTCTTGTAATACTAACGTAAATATATTACAGTGATTGTCATGGTGCTGGGACCCCATGTCTATTATCAGCCTTTAAGAACAGATGTATGTTGACAATTAAATACTTTTAGCAGTAGACTACAACTTATCTGGAGTTGCTGTCTCATACATCTGGCTACCATCGGATGCGATGAATGCCACTAATGACTGAATATAATTATGTTCAAAGAGAAGATCTAACTAAACATGCCTTTGAACAAAAACATAATTTAAATTTTGAGGAAATGAAAATCAAGAGCCAAACTTCTAAGAAACTTCTAGGTAATAAGCAAAGTTATAAAAAAGGAAATTTCAAAAACTGAGATGCCACTATTGAATGAATGAATATAATTATGTTCAAAGAGAAGATCTAACTAAACCTGCCTTTGAACAAAAACATAATTTAAATTTTGAGGAAATGAAAATCAAGAGCCAACTTCTAAGAAACTTCTAGGTAATAAGCAAAGTTATAAAAAAGGAAATTTCAAAAACTGAGATGCCACTATTGAATGAATGAATACAATTATGTTCAAAGAGAAGATCTAACTAAACATGCCTTTGAACAAAATCATAATTTAAATTTTGAGAAATTGAAAATGTCGGCATCAAGAGCCAAACTTCTAGGTAATAAGCAAAGTTATAAAAAAGGAAATTTCAAAA
>CM022882.1:20186062-20218942 GCA_012654025.1 Pachypsylla venusta
TTCAAGAATAGATAATTACGAGGGCTGATCAAAAGTCAATTAGTATCTTTCAAGAATAGATAATTACGAGGGCTGATCAAAAGTCAATTAGTATCCTTCAAGAATAGATAATTACGAGGGCTGATCAAAGTCGATCGCAAAAGAATTCAATTTTTAATAATGATTTTTCGAATTTTAAGTGCCAACTTTGGATGGCCCTAGCTGTGGGGTCCATTTCCGTATACGGGTTTATTAAGCAAAGTGGCCTTTATTTGAGCTCTACTGTACGTGGTTTCTTTTTATGCATAACCTTTTGATACACCCTGTATTAACTTACCTTTGTATTTATTTTCAGAGTTTCATTTCTTAGAAGAAGTTCGTGGACCCAGACGAACAACACGTCAAAAATGTAGTATGTGCTATCGAAAATGGGTAGCTGAAAAGGGGTTCAACTCTACAAGAGTCAAATGTAAAAAAACAAGTACAATTTGTCGACAATGTCGAGTACCTATTTGTAATGCATGCTTTGGAATTCACTTTTCACAAGTATGTCGGGGTCAGAATGCGAACACAGTTCAACTGGACTCTGGGACATACTAAGGAAGACTTTATAGATGACTAGCTGTTTCGCCCGTGCTTCGCTACGATTCTTATATTGCTATCTTTGTTTTTCAAGGACAATGGATCTTGAAAATCAAGATTTAAACGTTTCGCGAGGCGCCTTAGGGACACGGCCATTCTGACTTTTTAGTATTTTCTAAATTATTTATTTTACCCGTTCCCGGTTTCGAAGTCGTAACTCTGGAATGGCTGGCCATAACTTTGCAGAAAATGTCCTAAAAAAAGACTAAAGGGCCACCTAAAACTTTCTCGCTTTGAGTTGATATGTTGTCGCAACAAATTTTAAGATATCAGACCGTGACTGTCCGATATTTGTGAAGAAATTTTAAATTTGGCCGTAACTCGAAAACGGTTTGACATATTTTAGTTCTGATAATTTTCCTGGGGTCGTAGATCAGGATTTTTTTTTTGGGGGGGGGGCATTCCCATCAATTTTTCGCTATCTACTACCGTTTGGACTGTGATATTGTAACAGTCTTATTTTGAAAAAGTCAGAAGACGAAAATTAAAATATTGAAAATAATCCTTCAAACAAAAAACTGTACAGGGTGTCTCATTTTAAGTGGCCATCTCAATTTATTCCGAAACCGTTGGAGTGACAAAAAAATTATTCTGATCGAATGTTCATAAAAAAGAGGGAGTCGTATTATGATGACCTAGGCTGACTTGTCAAGGTGGTCCTTCAAGGTCAGATGAAGGTCAACTTCATTTTCTTAAATAAGAGAATAAGACGAACTGAATTTCATTACATTTTCGGATTCCCCATTTAATTCTACGTTCATTTGACTATTCACTTCATGTTTTTGTTAAACTTTTTTGCGCCAAATTTCGGGAATAGTTTTTGGTCTGAAATACCCGTGTGACATATTGAATGAAAGCTCTCGCCATTTCCTATAAGATGGTTTTCTGTTTTCACTTGTTTGTTCATTTTATAAAAAAATCACTCTTGCAATGCATTTCAATATGCCACACGGGTTTGTCAGACCAAAAGACATTCCCAAAATTGGCGCAAAAAAGTTCAACGAAAACATGAAGTGAATAGTCAAATGTAAGTAGAATTAAATGGGGAATCTGAAAATGTAATAAAATTCAGGTCGTCTCATTTAAGAAATGAAGTTGACCTTCATTTGACCTTGAAGGACAACCTTGACAAGTCCCTCTCTTTTTTATGAACTAGGTCAGAATATTTTTTTTAGTCACTCCAACTGTCTCGAAATAAATTGAGTTGGCCACTTAAAATGGGACACCCTGTATAAAGACATTAAGGCTATGTTCAGATCAAATCGATACAAGTTTGTAGAACTAGTACCACGCGGTCATGTAGACAATATGCACTATTTAGATAGATCTTGTGTACTATTTAGAATATTTAGATAGATCCCTGAAATAATGCGAAAGCGGTTCCGGGGCATAACTTATATATAAAAAAAAAAATAGATCTCGTGTCGCGCGTTCATCTGAACACGCCTAAGACAAAACATATTATCTAATAAAATAAATAAATATATATAAACATTTACATTATTTATTGAATGAAGAAGAGATTTTGATTTATTTCGTTTAATATACGAGAAATTCATTTCACTCGATATCAGACTATTTATTCAATGAAATTGAATCGGTACACGCAAAAACATCATCAAAACTTTTGAGAAATCGAAAAAAATTGTCCCATTTATTTTTGGGTCAACGGAGAAAAATTAGAATTTTATAGATGACGCTTCAAAAGATTGTTTTATTTTACTTTCGATTAAATTATTAGTGCCATTACGTAGAAAATGTCATTCAAAAGTGATGTGGAATCAAGGTGTTTACAAGAATTTGTGTGGTTCTTGCATGGAACAATTTTAGACATGCGTAACTATAGAAAAGTAACATGATAATGATTTGTTTTTTGGGTAGAATTGAGTATTTACACTCAGAGAATCAATTTAGACTTTCGTTACTATAGAAAAGTAACATGATAATGATGTGTTTTTTGCATAGAATATAGTATTTACACTCAGAGAATCAATTTAGACATGCGTTACTATGGAAAAGTAACATGATAATGATGTGTTTTTTGCGTAGAATTTAGTATTTACACTCAGAGAATCAATTTAGGCATGCGTTACTATAGAAAAGTAACATGATAATGATGTGTTTTTGCATAGAATATAGTATTTACACTCAGAGAATCAATTTAGACATGCGTTACTATAGAAAAGTAACATGATAATGATGTGTTTTTTGCGTAGAATTTAGTATTTACACTCAGAGAATCAATTTAGACCTGCGTTAATATAGAAAAGTAACATGATAATGATGTGTTTTTTGCGTATAATTTAGTATTTACACTTAGAGAATCAATTTAGACATGCGTTACTATAGAAAAGTAACATGATAATGATGTGTTTTTTGCGTAGAGTATAGTATTTACACTCAGAGAATCAATTTAGACATGCGTTACTATAGGCAAGGGACATGATAATGATGTGTTTTTTGCGTAGAATATAGTATTTACACTCAGAGAATCAATTTAGACATGCGTTACTATAGGCAAGGAACATGATAATGATGTGTTTTTTGCATAGATTTGTGTATTTACACGCAAAGAATCAATTTCCATCTAAAAGTCATTTTCGTATAATATTTGATTGATGAGGTTTTTGCTTGTACCGTTCCATTGTATTTTGCACATGTAGATTCCTTGATTCAAAATTTTTCTATTATAATTATGTAGTTTGTATCAATACACTCATTAGTATGGTAAAGGTTTTAGATTGTATCGACAGATAAGAAGTATATCTTATGCGTGTGTCCAATACGCCTCTATTAGTATGATGTATCAGAAAATTGTGATATTTATCATTTGGTAAAGAAGTAGATTTGTATCAAGACACCTATTAGATTGTATCGAGACACTTATTAGTGTGCTGTAGATTGTATCAAGACACTCATTAGTGTATGGTAAAGGTTTAGATTGTATCGAGAGATAAAAAGTATATCCTTATGCGTGTGTCCAATACGCCTCTATTAGTATATTATGCTGTTCCTTGTATCAGAAAATTATGACATTTATTATGTGGTAAAGAAGTAGATTTGTATCAAGACACCTATTAGATTGTATCGAGACACTTATTAGTTTGTTGTAGAATGTATCAAGAAACTTTCTTAATGATATGGTAATGTATTGGTGAAGGAACAATGTAGTGTGTTTTAGGTAAGCAAAATATTTCTGTTCTATTTCAGGCGATCTATATCGTTTTTATCTAACTTGTTTACAACGACAAGCTTATACATCTGGTTATCATCATACACGATGTGGATTACTGTCAATAGTGGGTATTTTTAGAGGAAAGCTTGGCTCCCTCTGCCAAGCCAAACCTACTAAACCTTAGCAAAACTTGATTCCAAGTATCAGTAAAGCAGAGACACCAAGTCACTGCCGAACTAAGATGGGGAATTACTGTACGACGTCATCTTGAACATGGCAAGGAACATAAACAAGAGATATTATATTGCCAGAGATGAAGGTCGATAGCAGTATAAAGTCCTAGGAGATTTTCTAAGAGTGGATCAGATCAGTTTTAGGGATAGAAAGTGAACAAGCTCCGAACGACAAAGACCAGCGCCTGTTTCGACACGATTTATAAGATCTGATAAAGTGTTACGTCAAGCTTCCTACAAGCTATTCTCGGGGAAATATATTTCCCCGAGAATAGCCGAAGATTTGGGCATCTAATCGTATATGCTCATATTCTATGACTATTCTATGACTATCAAATAATCTTTTAAAAAAATTCTTTAATTTGATTTTAGGCATCAAAGTTCCTTTACAAACAACAAACATCCACGAAAACAATATTCTCGCTTCCTATCTTCACCATTCACAATATTATCATCAACCAGACGAATATTTCAATGATATTTACAATAAAAACGGACAATTCGTCAGATCCGATAATTGTTTGTCCAGAAAACAAAATCAACAAACAAACAATAATAATAAGAAAACAACACATAACGATACAGGTGTATTTCAATGCCCATCTCCTCTATGTACTCGAATCTATTCGAGAAGACGTAGTTTGAATCGACATAAACAAGAATGTGGACAAATCCCTCGATATAAATGTTTACTATGTCCGTACAGAGGCAAACGTAAAGATAGTCTGAAATCTCATATGGTTCATGGACATAAAATTATTAATGCTGAACTACAAGAAAAATTTATGAATCGAGAAAATAAAAATTACAGAGAGATGAATCAGTTTGTAGAAGAAGAAGAAGTAGTAGGGAATGATGATATGCGAATAATGGATGAAAATAAAGATTTGAATCAATTTATAAAATCGAATGGTGAACAAGAAAATGAGAATTTTAAACATGAATTTATAGAATCCAATAATGGCAAAAATAATGAACTATTTGAAACTTCGCAAATCATAAATAATCAAATTATGAATAATGAAAATTTTAATCGTCAGTTCATGATATCTAATGAAATTCGTGATCCTTTGGATGGCAAAACTAATGAAAGACTTGATGAAACCAATCAACAACTAATGAAGAATGAACATTTTCTGGATGAAATTAGACGATTTGAACAAAATAATAGATTGAACAATGAAATTGTTTGTGAACTCACAAATAATGATATTAAAGAGGAGATAGATGTTAAAAATGAGAGAATTGAAATGAATGTAGAAGATGAACAGAAAATGTATGAGAAGGAAGACACTTGTGGAAATAGAAGAGAAGATGAAGAGGAAGAAGAAAATGATGGAATGCTATATCCAATTAGTTATGTTGGTCAGATTGAATTGATAAAAGAAACAAAAGATTTAGAAGTTGGACATAATGGAAATGGAAAGCAACAATTGAAGGATGATAATGAAAATAATGATGAGATGGTAGAAAATTTAAGGGAACTTAATTCAGATGAACTTGCACACCACTCTCATAATATTAGTTTTGGAAATACGTCTCCTATAAATTTATGTGTGTCAAAATGAGAAGGAAATTTCAAAATGAGAAAGAAATTTGAATTCGGGCTCAGGTTGAATTTTTTAAGGTTTAACTTCGAAAATATTTAGGGCTTCCAATCCCGCAAATGCGGGATCCCACAATATGCGGGATCCGTGCGTTTTTTGCGGGATTTGCAATCTGCGGGATCCGCAAACTCTATTCCCGCAAATACCGCACTAAAAAGATTTTTTTTTAAACAAAAAACATAATCTTAGGTATTGTAAAGGAGTACAGTATGTACTAACTATTCCTCCTACAAGTGTTGAATCGGACAGAGCGTTCTCAGCAGCTGGGCTAATTTGAAGTCAACTGAGGACAAGTTTGGCGGATGACAGCTTGTCTAGCATTTTCTTCCTGAGAGCATTTTTCCAAACCCCAGGATTTGGAAATCTCCTGAATTTTTTTTTTTTTTTTTATTTTGGCTAAACGTCCCTTTAACATCTATTTGTCATTCAAGACGGGGGTTTTACCCTCCATTCGCTGGCAACTTGCAAACCAGCTACCCACATTGACCTCACCCAGCCTGGGTTGGGCCGGAAAAAGCCAACGATAAGTGGTGTTCCCAAGCGGTCACCCATCCAAGTACTGACCACGCCCGGACGTTGCTTAACTTCAGTGATCTGGCGGGAACTGGTGTATTCAACGTGGTATGATCGTTGGCTTTATCTCCTGAATTGGTACTTCAATAATTGTCTTTTATACTGTTTTTTTTTCTTCTCTTTTTCATTTTTCTATTTTTTTCTTTTTTTTTCGTGACGATTCCAAAGGTTCATTATTGAATACTAGTATTTTGATCTAAAAAAAAATGTATTTATTTCTTCTTTTTTCCTTTGAGATCAGAAAAAAGATCAGGCAAATATGTATATGTAAAAGTATATGACTTAGCAGTTAGCGTAGATGGTGCATGTATGAGGAATTACCTACATACTCAGAACATTCCTCCTTATATTATTAAATAATGTAGATATCGCGGCATCCCGCGGGATTAAGCTCAAATCCCGCATGCGGGATTGGAAGCCCTAAAAATATTGTATTGTTTTTATGTTTGGAATTGTACTTAGTCTCGTGGGAACATTCGAATAGCCAATGTATAGCAGACAATAAGTAAGAAAAAAATGATATTTATATTGTTCGACCAACCTTCTACGAGCGGCATCAGCTTAATGCCTTGGAAGTATTATCCGTTTCAAATCCCCGCCATCCAATGGAGATATGAGCAATCAGGATAGCTTGAAACACAGCTTGATATTTTAACACTTAATAATTTTATTCCTGGTCAATCTATCTATCTATTTTTCTCGGTCTCTACATTTTCTTATAAGCAGCTCCCTCGTTTATATACACATCTGTGCACACTGTACAGATTGGCATTATATTTATGCAACAAAAAAGGAAATTACTCTTTTTTGTACAGAACATAAAACTATTTATTTTTCTATGTATACCTATTTTTTCAATTTAGATATTAATTTTAAGTCAAACATTTTGAATATACATTCCATTTAAATTTTTCAAAAATGTAAATTTTGTGTTTTATTTTTCCACCAAAAACTGTTTCACATCACACGCGGAAAAATGGCTAAAACTCTTAAGATTTGGGTTCTGAGTACCTCTAAACGTTATTTTTGCATTAAACAACATTTCAGCCCGTTACAATATTTTCATCTCTTTTTATAGATACTTTACCGAAGGATAATTTGTTCTAATCCATTTACTGACGTAATTATATTGCAGTGATTGACATGGTTCTGTGGGGCCTATGTCCATTATCAGCCTACAAGAACAGTTGTATGATGACAATGTTTGATAGGAACTTTGGCAGTGGACTGACTACAACTTATCTAGAGTTGCTGTCTCATACATCTGGCTACCATCAGACACTCTGATTTAACTATTGACTGATTGAAGGGAAATCGTGCGTTATCCACATGGAATAAATATAAGCTATTTGCTACTAAAACGAGGAAAAAAATCTTTCAAAATACACTTTTTTAACCGATTTTGGGTCATTTATAGACCCACTGAAACTATTAGTTCTTTTGATTTCTTTTTCCCTCCCTGAAAATACATTTTCATCATCTCTTTCTCCTTCCCTCAATTGTTCTCTTCTCTCCTCCGTCCACATAGATCCTCCTAATCTCATCTTTTTTTTCTTCAAATTTTGGACATAGTTGGACTCTGACATAACACGATCCTGTCTTGAATGTCTTCATTCATTTTTTTAAAAAAGCAATGCAGTCGAACCTAAATAAACAGGAATTGAAGGGGCCGGCAATATTTTACTGCTTACAGAGGTTTCCTACTTAAAAAAGTTCGTGCTTAGAGAGAGGTTTCAAATCTTCATTTTCCTGATTATAGATGTCCAGCAGAAACAAAATTCTCGCTTACCGAGGTTTCATACCGCGGACTCGTGAGTTGCATTCCAATAGCCATTCCCGTGTATTGAAATTCGATTTTCCTGTTTAAAGAGGTTTTTGTGTCAAAAATGAAGGGACCAATTTTTTTCCAAGTTTCTTGCTTACACAAGTCGTGTTTATCCAGGTTCGACAATATTATTATTGATTATTTATTTTCCACAGATTATTTCATATTATGTAGTTACTGTCAAATCTGTTTGCATATTAACACAAAAGATATACTTCTTCATAGTAAAACATGTTGCAAAATAACAAGATTAGATGAATCATATAAATATGTTTGTGTTTTTAATTATTGTAATTATCATTCATATAAAATTGATAGAATGAGAGATCATATAAGAAGACATACAGGAGAGAAACCATATAAATGTATAATATGTAATTATCAATCTTCATGTTTATCGGATTTAAAAAAACATATTAGTATCAAACACGAATAATTATAAAACATATGAACGATTTAAAATATCGATTTAGAGTTTAATTAGTAAATTAAAGAAACAAAATTAATATTATATTTTAAGTTTGTGAGCTTTTAACAATACTCAGACTGTCATCATCAGACCAGATTTATTTCTAGCTCTGATGATAACAGTGTCAGTATTGTTCAACACGTTTTAATTGTAATTGATAGAATGAAAGATCATATAAGAAGACATACAGGAGAGAAACAATATCCGAGGATCCTCCAAAATTATTCAAAACCACCTATATAAAATTTAATTGGAAAAAAAGACAAAAAAAAGGCTTAAAAAAGGAATAAAAAAGAACTCTGTGTCGTAAGGCAAACACCAATGCGTTGTCAGATGTAGATGTGTTTAAAAATCTGAGTTCCGGAAAGCACCAGTGTATCTTTACACGTAGCTATTGGCCAGGTTTTGCACGCCGCCCGATATCCAGTTCTACAAGGGATAGATCATAGTATTTTTTAACATATATTCCGTAGTATAGTACAATACCACGGGATAAACTTCAAAAGTTGATATTAACCCGGACAGGAGATAGATAATTTCAAAGTTGGCACATTTGGATACTTACTGACTGACTTATTGACTGATTCGTATATTCGTGAGCTAACTTCCTTTATAGGGCTATATAAGCCCCTGCACCTAAGCCTCAGCTGGGCTTTTTGTGTTTTTCTTCATTGACTGTTTTACTCATCACCAAAAGTTTTAGGCACTTCCCGTATACCTATAGCGCAATTGACAATCAAGTAAAGGGAAAAATCCGAAAGTTTGAACTTTTTAACACTAAGTGTTGCAAAACAGTTCCGCTTTCGTTGTAAATGTAGTTTTAACTGATAAAACACTGAAATCTTGTATAATGGATATTTACATGCAATTAAACCGGAAAATATTTATATTCCTACTCTTTCACTCCCAGTGCTACGAAACAGTTCCGCCTTAGGAAAGGATATGCACGAAAAGTAGTTTAAACTACGAAGACGCTGAAATCTTGCATGGAAGATGATATTTAAATTCTTTTAATTGCAAAAATAATTATATCCAAACTGTTTTACTACTAGTGCTCCAAAATGGTTCCGCATTAGGAAAGAAAATGCACGAAAGCTAGTTTCATCTGCTAGGATGCTGAAATATTGAATGAAGGTATAGATAATTCAATACAATTAAACGCGCAAATATCAAAATTCCAACTTTTTAACACTCGGTGTTATAAATCCAGGGAAGAAAATACACTATAAAATATTACTGATTTTAATTTATTAATAACTAGCCTATACGCGCGCTTCGCTTGCCGCCTTATAGGCATGGCCGTTTATATTTTCAACCCCGATAAAAAGTAGCCTATGTCCTTTCCTAAAGTTTAAAAGTAGCCTATGTCCTTTCCTAAAGTTTAGTCTATCTCCATACCAAATTTCATCAAAATTGGTTCAGTAGTTTAAGCGTGAAAGCGTAACATACATACATACAGACAGAGTTACTTTCGCATTTATATATTAGTATGGATATGGATTTTGTGTTGCATCTCGGTTTGTAAAAAGTTAGATAGTCTTTTGCGATTGTGTAAAGTCGGTATTGCCTTAAGAGAAGTGAGACAGAAAAAAGTACAATAATAAATTTAAGTGTGGGATGAACAGGAGTAAGAAGAAACTTGGCNATAAACTTCAAAAGTTGATATTAACCCGGACAGGAGATAGATAATTTCAAAGTTGGCACATTTGGATACTCACTGACTGACTTATTGACTGATTCGCATATTCGTGAGCTAACTTCCTTTATAGAGCTATATAAGCCCCTGCACCTATGCCTCAGCTGGGCTTTTTGTGTTTTTCTTCATTGACTGATTTACTCATCATCAAAAGTTTTAGGCACTTCCCGTATACCTATAGCGCTTAAATGTTGCATGCAGTTAGCAATTGACAATCAAGTAAAGGGAAAAATCCGAAAGTTTGAACTTTTTAACACTAAGTTTTGCAAAACAGTTCCGCTTTCGTTGTAAATGTAGTTTTAACTGATAAAACACTGAAATCTTGTATAATGGATATTTACATGCAATTAAACCGAAAAAGATTTATATTCCTACTCTTTCACTCCCAGTGCTCCGAAACAGTTCCGCCTTAGGAAAGAATATGCACGAAAACTAGTTTAAACTACGAGGACGCTGAAATCTTGCATGGAGGATGATATTTAAATTCTTTTAATTGCAAAAATATTTATAACCAAACTGTTTTACTACTAGTGCTCCAAAATGGTTCCGCATTACGGAAGAAAATGCACGAAAGCTAGTTTCATCTGCTGGGATGCTAAAATCTTGAATGAAGGTATAGATAATTCAATACAATTAAACGCACAAATATCAAAATTCCAACTTTTTAACACTCGGTGTTATAAATCCAGGGAAGAAGATACACTATAAAATATTACTGATTTTAATTTATTAATAATTTTGTGTTGCATCTCGGTTCGCAAAAAGTCTTTTGCGATTCTCCTCAGAAAAAACTGACCAAGTGTAAAGTCGGTATTGCCTTAAGAGAAGTGAGACAGAAAAAAGTGCAATAATAAATTTAAGTGTGGGATGAACAGGAGCAAGAAGAAACTTGGCCTCAATAATACATACATTCATGGGCGGAAATTTTTGGAAGAGTGGTGAGAACTTTTTTTGTGAGATACGTTTACTTTCTTTCTCTCAATCTTCATGTTTATCAGATTTTTTTTTAAAAAAAACATATTAGTATTAAACACGAATGGCGATTAAAAAAATGCCAATACAATTTAAAAAGACATAGACAACAGAAACCATATAAATGTACATTATGTAATTATCAATCTTGATGTTTATTGGTCTCTTACGATCTTCCTACCTAACCCTGAGCGTACGGCGGTAGCACTAATTTTCGAAGGAGGTGATATTATTGTATATAGCGATGGAAATATGTTTGTATATATAAGTTTGCAAGAGGTAAATCACACATAAAAGAAATTAAAATTTTTGTCTCTCGGTCGATTGATTGATCTTTCAATTTTTGATTTATGTTTCTCCGGGGCTATTTGAAGTCCCCAGTAGTACATCTGTGATTTAGCGGGACGAAATCTGCTTGATGGACAATTCCTAACCAGAGTAACACAGATTAAATTTTTGAAAACATGCATTGACAAAAAATGGTCATTTGAAAGAAAAATGATAATCACCGAGTAATAAACGTGACTCTCACATTAAATATTAACAAAAAATAAATGAAAATATCTTAAATACTCAATTGAGTCTAATTTAACATACTTATGTCTGTATTTAATTTTGTCAACCCATATAAGGCTGTTGTTGTTACAGCAGTGATCAAGCCCTTCCCTCCAGTGGTTTGTCATAATTCCAAAGTTCGTGTTGGCCTTGTTGGCAGTTGAAAAGGTGGGTAGTGTCATGTGGTTTGCCCAAACAAAGGTCACATTTATCTTCCCTCTGTAAATCCAATCTACATTTATATGTGTTGAGAATTTTGGACCATTATGATCATAGTTGCGCAAGTTTCGACCGCGTATCGCCGGAAAGCCATTCTTCGTCTTTCCTAACATCTCTGTTAAAAAGACGTTAAGCCAAATTAAAAGAAAAAAAAAATATGTCTGGAGGCGAAAATCTGATTACTCTGTTTATTTTTTTATTGATCCATTTCTTCCCGTAAAGCTGTTACTTTGCACTTATTTCTTTCGTTAATTTTTTTACCTAATCCAATATTGTTTTTATAATTTTGTTTTTTTCAGACTCTTTTGACACATTGTTTTGTGTTCATTGCAAAGATATTCTTATTAAGAACGAAGATTTTCTTGTCGATCATTGTCAAAAATGTAAAGTAGTCGAACGACCAACGCGACAATATCGACACGTTTGTTGTGTTTGTAATTATTTTGTACACAATAAATGGCAAATGAAAAATCATATTCGCAGACATTTAGGAGATAAACCATATAAATGTGTTCTATGTCCTTATAGAGGAACAAAACGAAATTTATTGAAATGTCATTTAGTGAAATATCATAATGTGAATGATAATTTTGATCAAAATATTCATTATGATGTCGATATTAGAACAGTTCGATTGAAAAATGTGTGGAAATGTTAGTAAATGTAGGACGGGCATCCAGCGTTTAAAAAAACTCTGCTTCAAACCAAAGATGGAAAGTCATCAGCGAAGAACGTTACCATGCCACCAGGAAAGGGTATATACAGCTAAAGGGAATATAGGAAAATAGGCACTGAATAGAAGCTTGAGACATGATAGAATTAAGGAAGGCAAGAACAACTCCAAAAAAAAAAAGGAAAAGATGAAGTCAAAGAAGAAGAAGAAGAGTGCCAAATAATTTGTTTTTTGATACTTGTCAAAAGATATGTCAAAATGATATTTACTTGTTCTCCTTCCATATTTAAAATAACTCTTGAGTCGAAAAAGCCATTTTTGACTATTAGATAATTATTGTCCACATAGACTATAATGGAGAAAATATATACATAATTTATGGTGTCAACAATGAGCATGTTACTCTAATATGTTACTAACCCTATATAATACAACTCAATGATAACATGGCGGCGCGGCGTAATCTAATCACTATTTTACAAATTAATAATATAAATTATAAGTAGGTGAGGGGTTTATACGAAGTGCGATCTAAAAGTTTTTAAACTAACTTAATTCAGTCCGATAACTTTTTGATCGTTACTCGTACCTAAATTTATTAATCATTTACATGTCTAATATAAAATAATGTAGGTATCTATAAGAGCATGTTCCATTAAAATGCAGTTATATGTTCAATCAAAAAATTATTTCCAATTTGAATTAATTTGTTTACTTTTTCCACAATAATTTTCTATCTATGTATTTATAAAAAATCGTAACTTCTATGGGTTTTCTCCCCCCCCNTTTTCCCCCCCCCCCCCACATTGAAGATACCATTTATATAAAGAAAGTCGACCTTTAAAATTATCTTGAAGTTCAACTATAAAAGATTTTCATTTAGGGGTTTTTCATAGGGTGTATGAGTTTTTTGAAAAAAAAAAAAAAAANAAAAAAAAAAAAAAAAAAAAAAAAAAAAAAAAAAAAAAAAAAAAAAACAGTCGTGAGATTTTAAAAAATTGACAATATCAACTCAGTGTTTAATTAGTTAAATTAAAAATTATAATTAATAGCTAGAATTAAAATGAATGATTTAATTTGTCATCATCAGATCAGGGCTATGGTCACTATCACAACTTCACTTCGTGTCAAGTTTTGATAGTGTTCACATCGTTCTATCACAGCTCTCTCTAACTGATAATGACAGTGAGTATTTTTGAAAGCTCACTAACTTAAAATATTGCTTTTAATTTTACCTATCAATTTAATTAACCTGAGTATCGATTCTGTCAATTTTTATACTTTGAAATAAGGAATCTTTTTTTTAAAAAAAATTAATATTTGACACACCTAGTATCTAGTATGGACGCGAAGCCAAAGAAGACTAAAATCAATGATATTAGTAAAATTTTCTTTCATCTTAGTAAATTAATCATCACTATGAGAATGATTGCCGTAGTATGATGTGGGTCTCCTCTTGGTTTGAATTTTTGTATTAATAATAATAGTCCTTACTTATACTGTCCGAATAGGACTGAAGAGTCCCCTGACACAGGCAGTTTTTTGAGAGCTATTATTATGTGGTAAATATCTCAAATTCATGAGGATAAAATTTCATGGGTTGACTCGGTTTGAACCCTCGCCCTTACCACTCCGCCACCAACCCATTATTGATGATCTTTGGCCAAACATTTTTGAATGTTTGGGTTACCCTGTTACATGGAACCAACCATCTGAGAACACAAAAGATATACTAACGCAGAGAAGCTCTTATTATTCTGTTTCAGGTTCTATTCTTCCATGTAAATATTGTTTTCAAATGATATCACCGGATGTTACCGAAATATCCAATCATTGTCGAACGTGTACGTATATGCCACGTCCAAATCCATTTCGTAATAAATATGTTTGTTATCAATGTACATATTCTACTTACCAAACAACTCATATAAAAGATCATGTTAGAACTCATACGGGAGAAAAACCATATAAATGTAATGTATGTGGTGTAAGTTTTGCGTGTTCAGGAAATTATAGGAAACATTCAAAAATACATGCGACTTAATTACAATGTTTAAATTTCGAATTTGTGTTTTTTTTATATATATCAGGACTCTAGTGCATAAAGATTGTGGGTATCACACTGGCTTTGCATGCGGGAGACTCGGGTTCGAATCATGTAGAAACCGGATTTTTTTCGGAACTCCGCTTGTTTACTCGGAGTGCACTTGGCCCCGTGGGAACAATTGAGTAGCTACTTTCATTTGAGTACCAACCGATGTAATACTGTGGTGCCCACATATCTAGGATGGGACAATTCAATATTATAAATGCGTATATCTGTTGGTTGGTTTATCCAAATTTTATGCTACATAGTTTGTATATCGTATGCCGGAGGCTACATTTTCTCATACACTAAAAGATGTATTTAATAATATTAGTGAAAATAAATGTATTTTTATAGTAAATCAAATAACCAGTAATAGTGTCCAGGGATGAGGTGATTTTTGTAAACTGGTCCAATATTTTTTTCAAACAAAAGTTTGATCAGCATTTTTTTCCCTCCAGCAACATTTTTTTTTGTTTATTAGTTTTTGTGGAAAGGCAGTATGCCACCGTGAAACAAAGTCTTGAAGAGGCAAAGAAAAATGTCAGTCAAGAAAATTTTAGATAAAGAATTGGCCAGTAAACGAATAACCTTATTCCTTCATCAAACTACACTTAAATAAATATATCAAAAAAAAAATATTGTTCATTTATGTATTAGTACAAATAACTCTTACCTTTTCCTATGTTAGAGTTCAGATTTTTTTTTTTTTTTAATGAAACCCAGTTAGATTCTAATGTTAAAATTGCTTAACTGGAGATAAGAATAAAGTTTAGTGAAAATCGTTTAGTTGATTAACCGCGTTACGGGTGTTTTATACAGTAAGGAAAAATAAGCTTTCAAGGATATTGAAAAAATACATCACATTACGTCTTATCTAACAGTAGAGATGTGAGTTCTGAATATTTTGTCTGATTAGATCACTAATAAATTTGATATACATTCTCTTTCGTGCGCGCTTTCTTGCATCGATCAAATAGTAGAAGAAGAAACAGAACAGCATATAAGGAATAACCTTGAAGTACCCGATAGGATCATTCCATAATCAACACACAAAGAGACGACTCATAACGGTCTCTTTTTTTCCCTTGCCTACAGCTGCTCTCTCTCAATATTGTGATTCATGAGTCAATGACTCAGCGAAGTGATTGGCTCATTTGAGTTAATCAATCACTCATGACACATTTCTATGTAACAGTCATAAGACGTAAAAAAAAAACTATTCCAATAAATCTAGTCGATGCTGTAAATTGATTTTGTACAATATTTATTTTTTATTATTAATTTGTATTTAGAAAATTGTCCCTTATACGTAAATTTTTCCAAAACATGTACCCTTTATCGCACACAACTTTGAAATTTATTTATAGACTTAAGTATACTCAATGTACAAATGTTCAAATTTTTATATATTTTCATAAAAAAAAAAATGCATCGCCATAAAATTACATGATAACTGTAAATTAAAAAATTTGTTTTTTCTTTTTGAAAAAATAATGATAATAATAATAAAACTCTTTTTTTTTTGTCTTAAAAATAATTCATTCTGTAAATTAATTATTATTTTATTATGTTTTCAGATTGTAAATTCAACTTTTTTATATGGAACAGTCGTTAATGAGAACGTTATGTGTTTGTGTGTGTGATTGAGATTTTCATGAATGTTTATACACATGATATTTTTTTTTTACTTTATCTTCTCTACTTGGAGGACATTTCTTCTCTGACCTCGGTTCGCACCTGGTTTCGCGAACAATTGAACTATCATCTTTAAACATATAAATGGTTTATCTCGTATTTTGCGTCATTTAAATGGTTTATCCTATATTTTGCGACATTTTAATGGTTTATCTCACATTCTTCGTTATAAATTTAAATTGTTCTCTATTTTTACGTTTAAATGCTTTAGTAATACAAGAAATGAAAATGATAAAAAACACTTGAATTTATGTTCGAAAATTGTAGAACATAAAGTAGAGTGCTTTTCATCATTTTTATTTCTTGTATTTGATAGTTCTACCAAGTGTCCTAAAGGTTTTCCTTCTTTGGGCTTTAGTAATGGTGGGAGGCAGTTGCACTTTTTATAATAATAAATTACTGCACTATAACAACGTGGAATGATGACCTTAAGTGTATCAAAAATTAATAACAAATAGTATTTCGTTACATTTTCTATCCAAAAGTGGGTTGGGGTTTGGCGGTCCACATAGAAAATAACAAAGTCTTTCTTTGTGATGATTGAAAATCACAAAGAAAAGTAAAATACGGAAACCCATCACTTAAACCTACATAATTAGCCAGCGTCTATGGCACGTTGAATACACCAGTTCCCATTATTAGATCACTGAAGTTAAGCAACGTCCAGAGATGTTGTACCATGTGGGTGGTCACATAGGTTCGCGTCCACGTGATGCTGACTAATTTTCCGGATCAACACAGACTGAATGAGGTCAATGTGAGTAGCAGGTTTGCAAGGTTTTTGTAGATGAAGGGTAAAACTCCCTTCCCGAATGACCAATATTACCGAGACATTGAGCCAAAAAAAATATCCTACATAATCTTCTGCCTGTCGCACAGCATTCACAAACTGTACGATATTATAAACAACAACAAAAATTAGTGCAGAAATTATTTTTTCTTCTCTAATTATATGAAATTATTTTCTCTAATTTCATAAATATTCTAGAAAAATTTTTGATTCCATACTTTTTGGTAAACTAGGGTCTAATTCATGTTGAATGTTTTTTTTTTTGGGAGGGGGGGGATTTTAATTTTCGATAATACTAACACTTGGTGGTAGTTTTGCTTGAGCTGTGGGTGGTATGAGTCGGGACGATGTCACTGCTTTTGAATGAGCAATCTTGGTTGAAGACTGGTAATATATTTTATTTATACACTTGACTAGAAAAATATTTCAGAAATGAGATATTATTGAGGGGACTAACTTGTTTAATTTTCTCCTTAGAATAGCATCATTCTTTTCGGTTTAGAAAAGTAGATTAGGTTAAAATACAGTAAATAATCAATCTAATGAATTCAATCAATGAGGAAGCTCTCAAAAGATATCCTCCAAATTGGAAAAAAAGCACAGGTTCTTTAAGGTATTTGATTTCCTGAAAAACGATTCCGGGGCATAACTTTTAAGAAATGTTATTACCTTTTAAAAAAAGCGCATTTGATAGGGTCATTTTCGTAATATTTTCACATCCGCGAAAAAGTTTACGAATCGGGTATAAAGTTTTATCAAATGAGAAGCCGCAATATATATTTCCATATTTTACCTTTACCTGTAACTTCGTATACATTTAATCCATACTAATATATAAATGCGAAAGTAACTCTGTCTGTCTGTCTGTCTGTATGTATATATGTTACGCTTTCACGCTTAAACCACTGAACCGATTTTGATGAAATTTGGTATGGAGATAGAATAAACTTTAGGAAAGGACATAGGCTACTTTTTATCGTGAAAAAAGGGGGTTGGAACTATAAACGGCCATGCCTCTAAGGCGCCAAGCGAAGCGGGCGTATTCTGCTAGTATTTGATAATTAGTTGTTTTTATTTCGGTTTGCTATTTTTGCGTATTTCACGATATATATAATTCAAGCTAGTCATATGATTTTCACATGTCTTTTTTTAATCGCTGCCCCAGGATTCTAGAACTCTAAACCTTTTCAGAATAGGTTAGTAGATATCCGATTCAGTTGAATATCATATTTTGAATTTTTCAGCTCCTAATTCAAATAGATACCTAAAGTTCGTTGGAGAAACTACTCAATGTCAATTTTGTTCTCAAATGTTACCAATAGATTCGACCACACTTTTAGAACATTCTCGACTTTGTATGGACGCAGGGTGAGTAAAAATTTCCGAGTTGAATTCATTTGGTTTGAAATAGAAACTGTTTTCCGTGTCTCCCTGTGCGTCTGTCTGTCTGTGACCAAAATATCTCAAGAACGGCAAATGCTAGAGACTCGAAATTTGGTATGTATGTAATAGCTAGAACGTTAAACTTGGTGCCTATTCATATCAATTTCATACAAAAAATTGAAAAATACAACTTAGGTTGAAGTGTAATATGTTGGCCGCTAATTAGAGGTTGAAGGCCGCTTTTTGGCGGTTCTGTCTAAAACCAGAAAGGAAAGAGATAGATCTTGAAATTTGGTGCCTATTCATATGAATTGCATACAAAAAATTGAAAAATACAACTTAGGTTGAAGTGTAATATTGTTGGCCGCTAATTAGCGGTTGAATGCCGCTTTTTGGCGGTTCCGCCTAAAACCAGAATGGAAAGAGCTAGAACTTGAAATTTGGTGTCTATTCTTATGAATTTCATACAAGAAGAATACAACTTGGGTTGAAGTGTAATATATTGTTGGCCGCTAATTAGCGGTTGAAAGCCGCTTTTTATAGATAAGGAAAGTCGTGTGATGTTTACACCATATTTTTTTATTTGTTTTAGGTACCGCGATCGATATCATAAATATATGTGTGTAGCTTGTACATATTTTTCACATAAAAGAGATAATATGAGAGTACATCTTCGAATACATACAGGCGAGAAACCATTTAATTGTGAATTATGTGATTTTAAAACAGCACAGAAACAACATCTGAAAACTCATATGGTAATGATACATAATACAGAATTGTCTAAAGATATAATTAAGAAAATGACAATTGTTAAATGAAGATTTTTTTTAAAAAAAAACATCTTTGAATAAAGAAATAGAGGAACTAATAATTTCTCAAAAAAACTATTGAAAGTATGGCTGATATCAGTGTTGACACTTGTATTCAGCGTCATCTTCTTCTTCTTCCTCATGACTATTTCTTATGTGTAATTGCTGCATTGGTGACTGAATCTCGCTAACATAAGTGTAGTGCAGACGTATCTAGGGACCTTACTATGGGGATCATTGGCCCCGGTCTTTTCTTTTTCAACTATTGAAAGTATGGCTGCATGATATTAGTGTTGAAACTTGTATTCAACGTCATCTTCTTCTTCCTCACGACTATTTCTTATGTGTAATTGCTGCATTGGTGACTGAATCTCGCTAGCATAAGTGTAGTGCAGACGTATCCAGGGACCTTACTATCGGGATCATTGGCCCCGGTCTTTTCTTTTTCAACTATTGAAAGTATGGCTGATATCATTGTTGAAACTTGTATTCAGCGTCATCTTCTTCTTCCTCATGACTATTTCTTATGTGTAATTGCTGCATTGGTGACTGAATCTCGCTAGTATAAGTGTAGTGCAGACGTATCCAGGGACCTTACTGTCGGGATCATTTCTTTTTCCACCATTCCACAACCATTTGTTCGGTGCCTACTCTTTTTCCTGACACGGAAACTGTAGCTTGCTTCTCACAGTAGCCACATTGAAAATGCGTAAAAACTTTGCTGATGATCTCCATCATTGATTTAAAGCAGAGTTTTTTTTAAAGGATGTATGCTCTCCCTAACACCAAACCTTCTGTATTTGCACGGGCTTAGGACCGTCACCTAAAATAGTGCTCCTCTCGGTGGCTGTTCATTGCATTGTCTGAGAAAACACTTGCACATTATGGGCTTCCATCTGGACAAAATTGTGTGCAGACTCTGTAAGGAGTATAAGGAAACTGCCTCTAACGTAATTTTTTATTGCAACTCCGTAACTTGCGTGGAGACTAAGCTTGAGAAGTTACATCCAGGGTCTGACATCCACTGATCAAGCTATCTCAAATCTTTGACCTTGGCTGAACGTACAGGCTACTTTCCAAGCACAAAAAAAAAAAAAAAATACATGAAGCTTATAGGTGCAAGGGCTTATACAGCTCTAAAAGATTTAGCTCACGAATATACGAAAATGTAGACGCTATAATTAAAAATACTCCTCTATCAATAGCTCAGTCAGTAAGATTGACCAATTTTTAATCATTGACCAAAAAATTATTCAAAATGTGTTTTTGGTAAGTGTTTTGTTTTTATTTATTTAAAAGTTAATCTTGTATATTACCTATTTTTTTGTTACCATTTGTTTACCAATGTTTTTTTAGTATGTATCTAAGGTGGACTTAATAATTATAATCATTGTTTTCTCAGGGTGGAAATTATTAATGATTTCGACTGATCTTTTGTCCTTCAAAAAAATTCTAACAAACATAATAATTATTCTTTCAAAACTTTATTAAAATTTTTCGCTTTATCCTCTGATATGTTCAATCATTTTTAAGGAATGGGTATGAAAAAACTCGAAAACAAGTGCAGCGAGTATTTTTTTTTTTNAAACAAGTGCAGCGAGTATTTATTTTTTTACAGTGTTGCATGAAACAGAACCATTACCTAAACTCAATTATTTTCCCTTCAATGGTTATAAAAACACTCACAAATGGTGAAGCGTAGGGATGTCGATAATATCGAATATTGATAATTCGGGTCTCGGTATAATCGAAAACTTATATCGCTATTAAGATTTCGATAATATCGAAGAAAAAAAATGTCGGTCTCGAGAAAAAGAAATATTAAAGTACCTACGTTAGAAATTACGCTGCTTTCTTGTTAGGGCTGTCGATATTTTGATCGATAATATCGAATATCCAAATTAAGGTCAATATTTTATATCGCTATTAATATTTCGATAATATCGAGAAAAAAATCGATATCGAAACAAAATAATAATAAGGTACCTACGTCAGAAATGACGTTGCTATCTTGCTAGGGATGTCGATATTTTGATCGATAATATCGAATATCCCAAAAAAGGTCGAATATCGAGATTTGAGTTTCGAATGTAATCGATATTTTATATCGCTATTAATATTCCGATAATATCGAGAGAAAAAACATCGATATCGAAACAAAATAATATTAAGGTACCTACGTCAGAAATTACGCTGCTTTTGCTTAGGGCTGCCGATATTTACACCGATAACATCGAATATCCATATTTAGTTTTCGATATAAACGATATTTCTATTGATATTCGACCATCCGATAATATCGCTTCTCGACATTAAGCTTTCGATAGTATCAATATTTTTCTTTTGATACGGCAACCCTGCGAATATTTATTTTGTACAGTGTTGTATTGGAAATGTAACAAGTCATAGCCGTTGCCTTAAATCTCTCGAAGCTTTAATTTCCATTTTTTTTTTTTTTCTTTTTTCTTATTTTACTTTTTTTATATATATATTTTTTCTATTTCCTTTTCAAATCTCTCTGTAAATAAAAGTCAATATATATTATGTATATACTTAGATTAATTACATTTGCCTTTTATATTTATTCTTTGATACTTAATTAACCCTCTTTAGTTTTTTATACGTACATAACGAAAACAAAGTTTTGAAAAATTAATATTTCTTAATTGGTACATTTGAGGAGAATTCTCTGTAAAAAATGGATTCCTTTAGGGCCGATAAATCTGCACAGACTTATCGGTGCGTGTATGGCCGGCCTAGGAAATTCACAGAGGTGCTTAATAAAATAGTCAATTTATAGAATTCTCTGTAAAAAATGGATTCCTTTAGGGCCGATAAATCTGCTTATTAGAATTGATAGAATCATGAAGCATTCACACTGAGCAGTTTACGTAGAAATACATCAAAATTATATTACTAGAATTGATAGAATCATGAAGCATTCACACTGAGCAGTTTACGTAGAAATACATCAAAATTATATTACTAGAATTGATAGAATCAAGAAGCATTCACACTGAGCAGTTCACGTAGAAATACATAAAAATTATATTATTAGAATAGCTATAGAATCATGAAGCATTCACACTGAGCAGATTACGTAAAAATACATCAAATTTTATTATTAGAATAGAGATAGAATCAAGAAACATTCACACTGAGCCGTTCACGTAGAAATATATCAAAATTATATTATTAGAATTGATAGAATCATGAAGCATTCACACTGAGCAGTTTACGTAGAAATACATCAAAATGATATTATTAGAATAGATAGAATCATGAAACATTCACACTGAGTACGTAGAAATACATCAAAATGATATTATAAGAATAGATAGAATCATGAAACATTCACACTGAGTACGTAGAAATACATCAAAATTATATTATTAGAATTGATAGAATCATGAAGCATTCACACTGAGCAGTTTACGTAGAAATACATCAAAATGATATTATTAGAATTGATAGAATCATGAAGCATTCACACTGAGCAGTTTACGTAGAAATACATCAAAATTATATTATTAGAATAGATAGAATCAAGAAGCATTCACACTAAGCGAATGATTCCCGATGATAGTGAGTTCAGAGTGATACACGGTCTATTATGATCATGTTCCTTCAACTGCCTGTGGAATTATATTTTTATTTTGTCGGTCGGATCTCTTGCCGCCCAGTACTGTCACTGGTTATATTCAATGTTCCCCAAAAATGTGAATATTAATCAAGTTTTTTGTCCCTAGATTTCTATCTGATTAGTTCTGATCGCAACGAACAGATTTCTGCATTTACGAGTGTGTTGCTGATGCACGATCCCTACCGTGCGGATAAATGTGTCTCTAGCTTAATAATCATAACTTAATTGTCTCAGAAAATTTGTTTGCTGTAAATAATAATAGACACATTTCAATCAATAAAAATCATACGAGTATTGCAATAAATAAAATAAAGGAGCATTCACACTAAGCAGTAACAGTACCCTGACCAGCAAGTGATCCGCCTGGCAAAACTAAAAATATTCTTCCAGACAGTTAAAGGAACATGTAAAAAGTAGACGGGCATGTGACGGTGCATCATCACTGTGAGCTCACGATCAGCGGGAATCACTTGCTGGCATTGTCACTGCTTAGTGTGAACGCTCCTTCAATCTTATGGATATGTCGCAGTAAACTTGTAGAATCAGTAATTTTATCAAATTCTCAGGGATTTAGTAAAATCACGGAAAATAGACGGACGCGAGGATTTTCGACAAGTTTAAATGCTTTAGGGATTTTATAAAATCCCGGGTAATAGACAAATGTGATGTTATTCAACAACTTTACTAAACTCATTCAGTGATTTTACAAATTTCCTAAGCCACTTGGGAAAATAGACAAAAACATTGTATTTTACAATCTTACTGATTTCATTTCAGGAAGATAGAAGAATGCGTGAAAGATTTTATTTCAAAGGGGAGAAGATTGTAAAGTATAAAATACAGTCATCAGAGTAGTCTATTATCATTAAACTTGCGAAAATCCTCGCATTCGTCTATTTTCTGTGATTTTACTAAATCCCTAGGAATTTTATAAAATTACTAATTCTACAAGTTTACTGCGACAGGTATATTGAATTGAATATTATACAGGGTATTTAGATTTATGAACCTTTGTTGGTATTATAAAATTTTGTGACACAGGAAACGTGGCATCTTTGTTTAAAATATATTATTTGCTATTTTCGCGAACGTTGGAAAAAAAACGTTAATTATTAGTTTTTGCCGCTCTTTAGAGGTTTATCCTACGATGGTGATTTTTGGCTTCATTATATAGATTCTATCAGATATATTCTCTCTTTCACTTCTGCTAATACTCTCTCGTTCTTCTTCTTCTCTATCGCGACAACATCTCAACTGAAAGCGAGAAACATTTAGGTGGCCGTTTAGTTTAGACCTTATTTTAGTACAATTTCTACAAAGGTATGGCCAATCCAAAGTTACGAATCCGAAACCGGGCAAAATAAAATTTAGAAAATACTAAAAAGTCAGAATGACCGTGTCTCTAAGGCCCATGGCGAAACGTTTAAATCTTGTTTTTTTTTAAAGGCACTATACAGGGTGGACTTAAACACATACTCCTCCCCTCGAAATTCCATAGTCCTTGAAAAGCAATAAAGCAATATAAGAATCTTAACGAAACAGGAAAGAATAAATAAAAACTTGAGACAAAAGCTGTGAATAATTAAAAGTTGAACTGTTTCATATAAAAATTTAGTACAAAATACATTCAGGATAAACGGACTCATTGCTGTAGAATACTTGATATTCTCACAAAACCTCCCTTCGCGCTGTGTATGGTCTTGACGATATTTTGTCATGCCGAAAATTATTCCAAGAAAATCGAATTCTGACCTTCTATGGACAACGAGTGTTGGACATGCGTAATCTCGTTCTTACTATGAAAACCTGTTAAAAAATCAATTTGTTGTTACTATGACCACATCTTTATTTTTTTATGGATATCTCGGTTAGGAAGCATTTAAAGGCATATGCTTAGAGGAAAAAAAAGGTTTTATTTTGACCTTCTGAATTAATTAGATATCTATCTCCTTCCTCCCATACTTTTACCCTTCTCCAGTTCAGTGAATTAATTTCCAAAGCATTCGACGTAGTACAACGTAACTATCACATAGTTTAGATTAACCACTCAATTAATAATAACTTTTCATTCAAATTTTCCTACAGAAATACATTGCCAATATTGTAAACAAGAATTAGAAATAAACGTAAATGATCTCATTCAACACGGAAAATATTGTCAATTTGTGAAACGACTCCCACAAGAGAAATATATTTGTTTTCAATGTTCATATCGGTCCTTTTATATTAGTTCAATGAAAAGACATATTCGAATACACATAGGAGATCATACTTTTATATGTACATATTGTCCTTTAAAATTTTTTGATAAATTTAATTTACTTCGACATTTACGTGTTCATACGGGAGAAAAACCATATAAATGCAGTTTTTGTGATCACTCTTGTGCAGATCGGACAAATTTAAAAAAACATGTGATTAATATGCATTCCAATTTTAAGTATATTAGTAGTGCATTCTTTTAAAGGACAAAATGCTTTAGCTGAAAGGAGGAGATTGAAGAGAGGACAGGGCGCTGAAAATGATGAGTAGTGCAGAATATGCCGTACGGACAGCACTATATTGACAGATTAGTGATAAGGTCCACAGATGTTAAAGAGAAGTTAAGCAAAAAAAAAAAAAAATCGGATAATCACAATCTCTCGACCCATATTGATTTTCTTATTATCCGTCATGTTTTCTATTTCAGAATTTGAATGTAGATATTGTAAAATCATTGTCAACAATTCTACGGAAGAACTTCTTGATCATTGTCAAACATGTATGGGTACACTTAGAGTAGACAAATCATTTCGATATATTTGTTTATTTTGTAATCATCATAGTTACGATAGAAGCAAATTAAGACAACATATACGAAGACATACGGGAGAGAAACCATTTAAATGTCAATTGTGCAAGTATAAATGTGTGTATGCTTTTGATTTGAAAAAACATATTCTCATTAAGCATCAATAAAATAAAAACTAAAATAAAAAAAAAAATAAGGGTACAATTATGAAAGCGATATATTATCAAAATAACTTGCATGTGTTGCCATTAAATTGGAAATATTAATATTCAAAATGCTTAATGCCTCCCGTCTTTTGGGAAAATGTAGCAAACATAATTTACAGTTTTGTCAGTTTTTTAAATCAAAAGAAACGAAGTTTAGAAATAGTATCTAGGATGTTTGTAATATTAATTTGAGAAAACTTTATGTATCAACTACAATTAATTTGATGAGACACGAGCTCTTTCGTCTGTTACGATATTGAGTTCAACTTGACAATGTCGTAACAGACGAAAGCCCTCAGCGTATCTCATCAGATTAATTGTAGTTGATACATCAANTTTTTTTTTTTTTTTTTTTTTTTTTTTTTTTTTTTTAAGAAACGACTTTGCTATATCTATGGCAACACAATATGACCATATGATTACTGCCATATGTAACGGGTTTGATTCAATGAAATTGGAAAAATTTAAACTCAAATTTCTCTATGCAACTCATCGAACATAATCTATAGGTTATGACAGTTTTCAATGAAAAAAAAAATGAGGTTGCTGTGTATGCTATGTTGCCATAGCGTGTGAGTCTAGCTTATTTACTTTTTGTAATAACTTAATACAACGGAATTTACTTTTTGTTATAATTTAATACAACGGAATTTACTTTTTTTTATAACTTAATACAACGGAATTTACTTTTTGTTATAACTTAATACTAATGTATTTTTAATGTCTTACTAATCCCTCCATTAGTTTTTTTTTTTTTTTTTTTTTTTTTTTTTTTTTTTTTTTTTTTAGAAAGAATTTTAAATATTTTAATTTTCGTCTTTATTTTTTACAACTTTACAATTTTTTTGAGAAAGTCGATCCGACGAAAATTAAAATATTTAAAATTCTTTGCCCAAACAAAAAACTTAAAAAGTCACCAAAGACATACATTTATTATAATTATTGATCCCTCCATTACGAATTTATTGACAATATTTATTATTAAGTTTTCAGAGTATATAGTTTATATTTTGTATTGCAATATTATATTTTCCAAAATAATTTGTTCGTTTCTTTTTATTTTCGTCATTACCTACCTTGGTACTTAGTTGTAATATTGATTACTTTGACAACAATATGAATATATTAATCTGGGCTTAATAGGGAAACCTTATAGCCCTTACAAGAAATAATAATAATAATATTCAGATGGTGTCACTGTAAATCTAAGTTACTCTATGTTTTAGGCTAACGTTTTCAATAATCATAAATCTATATAAGAAACCAGCTGTTTCGCCCGTGCTTCGCTACGGCCTATAGCTTGGAACCTTAGAGGTATGGCCGTTCCCGTGCTAATAGTATTCTATCATTTCCCTTTCAAAAATCGGAAGCTAATTGTATTCTCTGATTCCCCTTACAAAAATTGGAAAAACGGCCATAACTCGAAAACGGTTGGACCGTTTTTGGCAAACTATGTTCCAAATTAAGGTTTAAAAGGCCACCTAAAACTTTCTCGCTTTGAGTTGATATGTTGTTAAAATTTAAGATATCGGACAATGACCAGCGAAATTCGGTCAAAAATCGAAAAATCGGCCGTAACTCGAAAACGGTTCGACATTTTTGAATTCTGATATTTTTTCTGGAGTTTTGACCTATGGTTTGTGGAAGGTACATTCTCATCAATTTTTCGATATCTCTTACCGTTTTGGCTAAACAACTAGTGATACATACACACATTTATCGTTACATTGAGTTTTATTATTATAGAAGATAATAACAAAATAGAAATAAATATACATTTCCTTAACAGTAATATCCAAATGTTCTGTTAAATGGAAACAAAAAGAAATTAATTTACATCTGATTTTTTCTTTAGACTTCCATTAAAAAAAAGTACCGAACTGGCGAAATTACAGGGCGAACGAACGAAAGCTGCAGTTAAAACGCTTCTCTCTGTTCAAATATACATTTTTCCATACATTTTTCTCTTCAAGCAAGTTAAGTATTAACTGAATATGAACAAATGTTGCCTATGAAGTAATCCGAGTGCTAATGACATTACATTACTCCCTTCGGACCTAAAGTGCACAATTTTTGTTTAAAATTTTTTGGTTAATACGTAGAATTCAAAAATTAAATATAAAAAATCCGTTTTGTCCGCCGTACGCCGCGCCGTGATGGGCATTTTTAGCACTTAGCGTTGACGGATTTTGAGGATATTTGGTGTTACATATTAGGGTTCGATACTAAAATTTTAGTATGAAAGTATTTCAGAGCACAATTGGACCTCAAATGGAATCTGTGTAATACCAACTGCTGACGGCAGACCAACCGATTTTTTTATTCGATTTTTTAATTCTAATGTACATTGAAACGTAAAATATCAAATTTTGAGGGGAGGAAGGTATTTTTTTCCGTGACGATTACAAGGTTCATTATTGAAAATAATAAACCTCTCGATCCGAGGTGACATAACAATAAAAAATGAATTTTTGATTATTTTCAGTATTTCAATGCAAGTATTGTCCATCGTGGATAAATTCTGATATAGGAGATTTACTGAATCATTGTCAAAATTGTTCACGTAGGAATAGACTTGATAAAAGTTATACATATATGTGCTTATTTTGTGATTTTCGAGGTTGTTATAGACACCGAATGGGGCAACATATTAAATCTACTCATTTTGGAGAGGAACCCTATGAGTGTACCAAATGTAATTATAAAACTTCCTGTCCTTCAGATTTAAAGAGACATAAAAGTGTGTCACATTCATAAGTTTATTCAGATTAGAGAGAAACCATTTAAATGCGTTGAGTATAATCAGAATTCCGATATTTCAGATCTTTTCTCAACCGATAAGTATTCAGATTAGAGAGAAACCATTTAAATGCGTTGAGTATAATCAGAATTCCGATATTTCCGACAACCAACAAGTGCAATTTAATTATATAAAAACAGCTTGTTGACCGTACAAGACGAAGAATAGTACGTTCTTACTATTATGGTTGGAGGGGCGGGGGGGCCANGGGTGGCATTCCAATTATCAGTAAGAAAACTATAAATTCATTTATATTTTTTTCAAACAGTCTTGTTGGGAAGTACTTGTAGATTGAGAAATAAATTAGGTTTGTCCGAGGAATGTATGTTATTTGAAACGAGCAATATTGAAAATATTGGCAAAAATATTTTCATTAGTGGATAGGACTGAAGAGATAAGTTTAAAATTTTTTTTCTTCCCTATTATGTACCTGAATACTAAAATAAATCTGTGTTCCAAATTTCAAGGTGAATGTACATTGTACACTATGCCAACTGGAATTTGACTTTTATTAGTAAATGTTATGATGTCTTTTTAAAAGTATCATACTTAATGTTTTGAACGTATCAAAGTGAAAATCATGTCAATGTGACATATGGGTTTATTATTTTACTGGCTAAAAAAATACCCTCCCCACAAAAGTTCTAGGTCACAATTAGATCCTAAATTTAACATACATATACCAAATTTCAAGTCTTTGGCTCTAACCATTATCTTTATTGACATCATCAATGAAAACTCTAAAAAGCGGTAAATTTGATTACACGTAAAAGTTTCGAAGCTTACTGAGACGCCAAATATGACATACAAAACGTTTGTCCGCCGTGATGGGTACTTTTGTCACTTAGAGTTGACCGATTTGGATGAAATTGGTATGTAGGTCCGATCTTTAAAGAAATGACAAGTGAAAAACGCCAACGGTACATTCGATTGTGCCAAAAAAATTCCGAGCTCAATTAGACCACCAGAGCGGACCTACATACCAAATTTCATCCAAATCGGTCAACTCGTGGCAAAAGTACCCATCACGTGGCAAAAGTACCCTTCACGGCGGGCAAACGTTTTTTTTATTCGATTTTTGAATTCTACGTACCTTGAAACGTAAAATATCAAATTTTTTGTGGGGAGGGTTATTTTTTCTCCAAAGGTTCATTGTCTTCGCCAGAACAGCGCATTAGAAATGTGGCCATTTATTATTGGATCTTTCTGAATATTGAAATGTCTGGCCATTGTAATTTTGGATTAACTTTCATTGAATGAAAGTTAATCATAAGAAATATAAGAATGAAAGTTAATCCAAAATTACAATGGCCAGACATTTCAATATGCAGAAAGATCCAATAATGAATGGCCATATTTCTAATGCGCTGTTCTGGCGTAGACATTCATTATTGTATATAATAAACCCAAAATCTGAAACGTTTATAAGAACGTACAGAAATTCCGTTTACATTGCATTTAATGTTCTACATTTGATTATTTTCAGTATTTCAATGTAGATATTGTCTAGAAGTCATAAAAAGCGACACAGAAAATCTTCTTAATCATAGTCAGACTTGTATACAAATGATTAGAATTGATAAAAGTTTTAAATATATGTGCTTATTTTGTAACTATCGAGGTTATGATCGAAATCGATTAAGACAACATATTCGAAGACATCTAGGAGAGAAACCATTTAAATGTACTGAATGTAGTTATGAAACTGTTGATACTTCTGATTTAAAAAAACATCATCGTATTAAACATTCAGAACTAATTGGATGGAATCAAATTATGTAAATGATTAGCAGTTTGCCCCTGCTTCGTTACGGCTGTGGAATCAACAAACAAAAGTACAAAAAAAAGAGTTTATTATTCTTGTTTGTATTATTAGATTGTTTGAAAATGTTAAAATTTATTTTTTATTAAATAAAAAACACAAGTAACTTTTACTTTTTTATTATATTTGTTTTCTTTAATAGGGGTATATTTTTTTTCCTAGTACTCTATTATCTTAAAAAAGAGAACAAAATGGAAATGTTTTTTAACCTTAAATGTGGAATAACATTTTTATAATTATTATCTTGAAAAAGAGAACAAAATGGAAATGTTTATAATTATTATCTTGAAAGAGAGAACAAAATGGAAATGTTTTTTAACCCTAAATGTGGAATAATATTTTTTATAATTATTATCTGGAAAGAGAGAACAAAATGGAAATGTTTTTTAACCTTAAATGTGGAATAATATTTTTTATAATTATTATTTTTAAAATGAACTGAAGGCGAAAACGTAAATTCTTCCAATCCATTTATGACTTGCTAACTTTCCACGAGGAAAAGTAAATCATACTTGAGATTGTAGGAATTTACTTGAGGGTGACATCCTCACGAGCCGAGTCCACCTGGGGTGCTTCATATGATATAAATCTCATCCATTGTTTTATGTCATCCATCGATGTCCCTCGTTTTCTTCCTCTTGGTCTTATTCCTTCTATGATCGTGGTCAGAAAACTTCTACAGAATCATCTGAGATATGTCCGGCGTATCTTGTTTTTCTTTGTTTGAAGGATTCTAGTATATCACATTTACTTTTTTCATCCTCGAAACTTCTTTATTTTTGATTTTATCTTTCCAGATCATTTTTAGAGTCCACTTATAACATCACATCTCCATTGCATTTATTCTAGTTTCCATTTGTTTGTTGATGTAGTTCTTCAGAAGCCGGGATTTAGTTTTCAAACTCATGGAACTCGTCATAAAGTCTTTATGTCTCCACAAAGCTCTTCTATAGAAATGTCGACTTCTAACATTTTTTTTTTCACAGCGTTCATTTTCTTATTGCAATTTTATTATATTTCAAAATGTTGTTCATGATTAATGTATTGTTTGCAGACTTCAAGTGCAGTTATTGTGAAACGTCTATTAAATTTGATACAGAGGATATTTTAAATCATGGTAAATCATGTATAGGAAGATTCCGATTGGACAAAACATATAAATACGTTTGTTTATTTTGTAATTATCATGGATATGATAGAAACAGATTGAGACCTCATATAAGAAGACATACGGGAGAAAGACCATATAAATGTGGAATTTGTGATTATCAATGTGCACGGCCTTCAGATTTGAAAAAACACAATCTTACTGGCCATAAAACAGTTTTGAAATATGAAAAATAACCATAGGTGATGTCTATGGACAAAAGAGATGTATAAATCATGCGTGATTAAGACAAATCAGCCGAATCATTCTGCTGAGCTATTGACTCATTGAGCTATGATCCAAATAAAACGAGTCACTGAATACAACACAATCAAGCAACACGCTAGTTTTGCAAAAAACAAAACCAGCGTGCTATATAGCACGTTAAACCTAGTTTGTAGGTATAGAGTAATACACTACCTATGTTCTTCTTGTCTTCATTTTTCTTTCCACATAAAGAGCGCAAGATTGAAATGCAGAGTGAGAGAGAAGAGCTGTAGACAAGTGAAATAGAAAGAGACAGGTAACATATGTGGTCTCTCCTTTAGCTGATAATGGATTGATCCTTTTGGCTACTTCAAGGTTAAAGAAACGAAGTAACGTACCTAAGTGAGGGATGATGTATCAAAGAGAGTTATTGACTGCGACTACTGAGTGGTGAGCCATTGAGTGAGTCAAAAAATGTATTACATCATTTTAGATTCAAAAGATTGACATTTTCCATCTTTAATAGACATATTTTTTTTTTCTTAGAAATTTAAGAAAAAACATATAAATGTCAAACCTGATATAATTGGACCACTTTGGCAATTGAAGAAAAACCATTTAAATGTGAAATATATGATTTACAAGTAGGGGTACCCCGTGCTTCGCCCCGAAGCCCCAACTCGAAAACGGTGCGACATTTTTCAGCCTTTGGTTTGGGGAGGGGGCATTCCCAATTATTTTTCTTTATCTCCTACCCTTGTGGCCAAACAATTCTGAACAAATAAAAACATACCCACACAACATATTTTAGATTAAAATATATACTTATCCTATTTTTTTTTATTATTATTATTTTTTTTTTTTTTTCTCGATAAAT
>CM022882.1:20225821-20235854 GCA_012654025.1 Pachypsylla venusta
TTCTTTAAGTAACTAGCAGGATACGCCCGCTTCCCTTGGCGCCTTATAAGCATGGCCGTTTATAGTTCCAACCGTTTTTTTCGGGATAAAAAGTAGCCTATGTCCTTTCCCAATGTTTAGTCTATCTCCATACCAAATTTCATCAAAATCGGTTCAGTAGTTTAAGCGTGAAAACGTAACATATATACATATAGACAGACAGGCAGAGTTACTTTCGCATTTATATATTAGTATGGATTATAAATAGTGTTTTTGGTGTTTTGTTTTAATTTATTTAATAGGAAATATTTACACTTATAATTATTATGTTATTCAAAGATTTGTGTTGCTTTAACCGTTATCTATGGCAGGTTCCGTTAGATCACTGAAGTAAATCAACGACCAGCGAGGTTTTATTATGTGGCTGATCATGGATGTTTACGCCCTCGTGGTGCTTTTTCTAGCCCAAACCTAGGCTGGGTTAGATCAATGTTGGCCGCTGGTTTGTGTGTTTCCCCCAAATGGAGGGTTAAATCCCCATCTCGAATGACCTATAGATGTTGTGTTTGTGTTAATTTAATTCATAGAATTGCTGATTTTTTGGCCTATTGGGCCAACCAAGTTTTTTTCTAGTGAGTGAGATGAACAGATATATGAAACTTCAGCTATTCCTTATTATCAACATACGTATACAGTATGTCCCTTAAGTCCTGCCCGGTACCCATAACTTTTGAACCGCTTGGAATTTTGTTTGTTACTAGGAATAGAAAAGGGCCCATGGCCATTCTAATGGTAATATCAGTATCCAGGTTCGGATCCCGGAAGTGGCTTTTTTTGACCCAAAGAGTCGATTTCTCGTGAAATTTAAATGGAATGATACAAATATTTTTTTGAAAAATAAAAGTGTCAATAAAAATAAGGAATATTTCCATTTTTGTTTTTTCAAAAAAATAATCAGGGGCGGAGCCAGTGGGGTTCAAAACCAAAAATTGTTATACCCTGTATAACGAAAACAGAATATTATTTTGATAAAAAAATTCGTTAAGAGTGGCTCAAAAAAGGTTTTCCATCTACATAGGTAATAAAANTGCTTCACAAATTTGGATTGAATACTTTCAATTTTATTTATCCCCTGTTTCGTGCGAGGTTGCCAGATAACAGTGCGAGGTTGCCAGATTCGAGTTTTGATCTAACATAGTGAAGTGTATAATGTCTTAATTGCATCAATATTTCGAAAATTGTTGGATCATGCCTAGAGGGTGTGTGTGTGTGGGGGGGGGGGGTGTAATGGGTCGTTAATAAATTTTATTGATTTTTCTTATTTATTACAGAAGTAATGTGCATTTACTGTAAATTAAGTTTGCAAAATGACATTACTAGTTTATTACATCACACAAAGTATTGTTCCAATATGATTAGACCTGATAAATCATTTTACTATGCGTGTTACTCTTGTGAATATCATACATATATTAAACACAATATGGAATCACATATTAGGAAACATAAAAGAGAAAAACCATATAAATGTGAACAATGTAATTATTGTACGGAAAATGTTTACAATTTAAAAATACATCAACGGATTCGACACGCCTTATAATCCTATAAGCTGAGTTCAACTCGTGTTACAAACGGACACGAAATAAAAATCACAAAATTCGTTATATTGGGATACTATGTCAAGTAAAACCATATTGAAGGTTAAAAGTACTATATCTTCACTTGACTAAAAAAAGACTAAAAAGTATACTTCACTTTTTAGTCAAGTGAAGATATAGTACTTTTAACCTTCAATAAATCACAAAATTGTTGTTGAATTTCGTTACCGTAGGCCGTAATCGAAGCACGGGCAAACAGCTAGTCTCATTATAAATTAACATCTTTCAGCGTTAATCTGGCGATGGTAGCCTCAGTTCTATTGAAAGTTTGCCTTATATTCCATGAATTATTAAGTATCTGCATTATTTTTAATAATTTTATAATATAAAATACTCTATTTCTAAGCAAGGTCCTCCTCATTGCACTCCTAAAACACTCATTTTCTGTTTTTTGTGAAAAAGATAGTTAAAAAATTAATAATGATCTCGGATATGAACACGAAACGTTTTACGTAATTTTTCATGACTTTCGCCATTAAAAATATTATAGGAATAAATAAAACTAAAAAAATTACATCGAAAATGTTCACCAATACTTTATTTACCTTTACTTCGTATATGGGAAGATAAAATAAAAACCTCTTATATAAATATACAGTATAAATTGCTCATATATATTTTATTGTCTTGTAAAATTACAGAAAATACAGCGTACATCATATGTAAACATTGTCAGTCCGTTATTTTGAACAATTCCTATTCGTTAATGGAACATTCAAAATTGTGCACGCATATGCAATATCATAGGAAAGAAAAATCATATAAATATGTGTGTATTGTATGTGACTATCATTCTTACAGTAATCATAATATGCTTCGTCATTTTAGATTGCATAGTGGAGAGAAACCATTTAAATGTATTTATTGTAATTATAGAACTAATGATATTTCAAACTTAAATCTTCATAAAAAAATACAACATTAAATTAAGAAGAACAGACTTGTTTCTGGTTCAATTGTTGTCAATTTTTGTCACAGATATTCTCTTTTATTTTGAAAGTTGGACTAAAGTTGTAAATCAAAGCATCCAGAGAAGTAGTTTCGAATTTACATTTTCGCACACTTACATTAAGTACACTGCAATCTGGTAAATGTTGAACATATTTGGTTCTTCTGATTGTTTTTTCATTGTAGAATAGGTGTTCAAAGGATAAATTGTTGATCTTAATGTTTTTTTATTCTACCTGTTCTACAGGGGAGAAAAAAACAAAGAGATATAATTATAAATTAAGTTGATAATTTATTCATATACGCGGAACAAGTAAAAAAAAACCTTTAGGACACTTAGTAGAACTATCCAATACAAGAAATGAAAATTCTGACAAATACTCACTTAATGTTCGAGATTAATATATCAATATATTATTCGTTATGCGTATTTCGGATTCTATCCCGAATGGTCTAAGGATCCATCCGCTTATCTTTTTAATTCTTATTTTACAAGAAAAGAACAACAACAGAGGAACCACAAATGAACACACCCAATCATATTTTGTCCTTCTATTCAGTTGAGTCTGGGGTTACCAGATAAACATTTTCAGAAGCAGTATGTTTCATATGAAATTAGGTATTCAGGTGTTTTACATATGTGCAATACAGTGTTATTTAGATTGTTGTCATAAACTTACAACTACTGCCCATACTTTTCAAAGCTCTGTACACTAAAAATCACCTCAACCCACACTACCTTCATATCTGCGCACATAATTTTTATACAGATGATTCGACACTTCTAAAATGTATTTAAGTATGACAATATTGACCAGGACATTTTCAAAAGCAAACAGGACAAACATACAAAAAACGGGAAATGTCCTTCCAAAGCTGCACGCTTGGAAACCCTAGTCGCGTCATTATATGTATTGCTGAAATGATCAACCATAGAGGACATAATACAATATTTTTTTTCTCTATTTTCAGATTACTTTGTTCTTTGTAAACATTGCAAATTTAATATAGTAAATACCGCTGACTCAATATTAAGTCATTCAAAAGTATGCTCTCGTGTGCATAGATTTGACAAAAGTTTCAAATACATTTGTTATGCGTGTGATTATCATACGTATTCGAGTTTTAATATTGTAAGACATGTTAGGATACATACAGGGGAAAAACCATATAAATGTGATTATTGTGATTTTAGAACAAAAAATATTTCTAATTTAAAAGTACATGTCAAAATACAGCATGATGCATTTTAGTTTTAAGAAAACATTTTTAGGTAATTTTAAATATCAAGCGAGACATTTAAAAATTGAACATATATGAACTTTAGCCTGGCACACTGCCTTGTGCCCAGATAAGACAGTAATATTTTTATTTCAAGCTTCCAAGTCCTGTTACTTTCACCAGGCGCTTTAAAGATATAGCCTTTCTATATAGTCTTATTGAAAGAAATATAGAAATATATAGCCTTTCTATATTTCTTTCAATAAGACACCAAAGTTGAATCGCAATCTGATACTATACACCTATAGAGTATGTCCCAGGAGTCCCACCAGGTGCCTATAAATTTTCAAGTAGATGAAAAACCATATTTGAGACACATCAATGCATTTTCAAATAAAAAATGGTAGTTGTTTTTTAGGGTGCAACAAATTTTGACTTTAGAACCTTCTATCTCCACCTTGGGATTTTTTTGACAAGACAGTTATTTCTTATTTTCTTTGAACTTTTATATTTAAGAACAAGAATTTCATTCTCATGAAATTCTTATGAAACTGAAACTTTTTTCTAAAATATACCACTTCCGAGGGGTCGAACCTAGATTTCAATATGACCAATGACATTGCCCTCTTTTCTATCTTCTGGATCAAATAAAATTAAAAAAATTAAAGCCTTTCAAATGTTACAGGCACCGGGCATGACTTCTGAGACATTATAGATGAACATATTTATTTTGAATGTGTAAGTTTTTCTAAAATACAATAAGAAATCTGATGAAATTTCAAGTTGAAACCATCATCAAGCATAAAATGTATGCATAGATAAAAACATTGTTCCAGATACTATCTCCTTTGCCGTCGGACTGTTAATCCGGGCACCCTGAACATTACGTTTCTCATTGACAGTGTCTTGTGTTCAATAATTTGAAATTTACTCACAATATGTTAGCGACATTTATTTAATGCTGAAATAATGCTAATAATCAATCTTGACAAATGAAATGGAACAAAACAAAAGTGTCTTCTTATACCTTATTTTTAAGGTGTAATGATTAAAAACAATTTCAATGATTGTATTTTTTTTCAGACATAATTTGCGTTTATTGTCATCAAATTTTATACAAAAATGTCGACATGATCTTATTACATACAAAATGTTGTGAATTTATGAAGAGAGAAGCTAAAAATTATAATTATATGTGTTATACATGTGATTATCACACTTATAATAATCATAATATGATAAGACATATTAGAACACATTTGGGAGATAAACCATTTAAATGTAAATATTGCAATTATTCTGGTGCTACGATATCAAATCTGTCAAGCCATCATAAAATACGTCATTCTTCATATAGCAGCCCCAGCTGAGATTGTAAAGAAAAATTTATTAAAAATGAGAAATCAATTTATTTTTATTTTATTATAAAACTGGTTACAGTTCTCTGTTGAGGTTGCAATTATCACTGCGGCCCTTATTTAGATCTATTGTGACCAGAGTTTCGAAAAGGGATGATGGAGTTAGATTCAAACCAATATCCTCCTGGTTACGAATCAGCCACATCAACCAACTGAGCTACTGAGGCTGTACATGAAATCACACTTCTACCGTTATCTATCTATACTTATAAAACGCAAAGCCCAGTTGGTATACTGACTGACGTACTGACTGACTGACTGACTGATAATCAACGTAGCTCCACGATGGCTAAACGTAGAGACTTGAAATTTTGCACACTTTTAGTATGTAGGTGCGTAATAAGAAAGGAAAAAAATAAAGTTCAAGTGGGAGCAAGTTACCGCCAAAAATGACGCTGTTTAGCGGGTCTTTTTGCAATTTTTTCTGAGCAAACTAAAAGAGATAACGAAAAATGACCGAGAATAGACCCCCCCAAAATAGGACCCCATAAAAAATATAAAATTTGAAAATTTCCGGTTTCTATCCGATTTATGGACGGTTTTCACCACCAAAAAATCGGAATTGAGAAGTACCACTTCGGGATGAGCGAGAAAGCTGAAATTTGATACAAAGGTGTTCCGAAGTACAAAAAGTCATATCCTTGAATAAAATATTGAATTTTCTAACTAAGAGCGGTGCTCACTCTAAAATTGAGTTGTTGAATTTTGTAACCGTAGCGAAGCACGGGAAAACAGCTAGTCTTCTATACAGATGATAGTATCTTTCAATTGCTGCAAAAAAATACATTAATTGACTGGACACAGTTGACAATAACTCTCGTATTGTCCGATTTTTACTGAACTGTGGACATTTTCGTTCTAGAATTTCTAGTAATTGCTGATGAATATTTGAACTCACCTAGTGCCAACGCATGACTTCACCTAACGAACTTTGCCTAACGTCTCTTTCACTTCTATTGGTCATTCGAGACGGAGGTTTTACCCTCTATTCGCAGGAAACTTACAAACCAACTACCCAGCCTGGGTTGGGCCGGGAATAGCCAACAGACCGAGGATGCGAATCTACGTGGTCACATAGTTGCTGGACGTTACTTAACTTCAGTGATGTAATGGAATTTGGTGTTTTCAACGACGTATGGACGCCGGCGCATTTTAATTTGATACTCATAGAACAGGAATAAAAATTAGTTTACAAATATTGATTTTATTACATATGAATCTTGTTTCGTGTTAATAGCACCTAAGTCATTGTTCGATCAATATCGATTAACTTTGTGTTGACATTTATTTATAAAAATTTGCTGATCAGTGTTTGGAACCGATTTGGGATACCCTCGGGGCTTGATAGTGACCATTTTAACTGAGTGAAGTCAAAATTAAAATACAGTTCACAGAACTACAAATTTTATTATTAGTTACTAGCTGTTTCGCCCGTGCTTCGCTACGATTCTTATATTGCTATCTTTGTTTTTCAAGGACAAATTGGGGGGGTGTCGGTTTGTGTACACCCTGTATATTTCAACCTGTAAAAAAGAATATTTAAACGTTTCGCCAGGCGCCTTAGAGGCACGGCCATTCTGAATTTTTAGCATTTTCTAAATTTTATTTTACCCGTTCCCGGTTTCGAACTCGTAACTCTTGAATGGCTGGCCATACCTTTGCAGAAAATGTTTAAAATAAGGACATGGCCACCTAAAACTTTTTCGCTTTGTGTTGATATGTTGTCGCGATAAATTTTAAGATATCGGACCATGCCTGTCCGATTTTGGAGAAGAAATTATAAATCTGGCCGTAACTCGAAAACGGCTTGACATATTTTAGTTCTGATAATTTTCCTGGGGTCGTAGATCATGATTGGGGGGGGTCCATTCCCATTTTTCGGTATCTGCTACCGTTTGGGCTGTGGTATTGTAACAGACAACCCCTCGTACATAGGTACATACATACAAATTTCTGATTTATATATTAAGATTAAATGTATAACAAAAATCTATTTCTTTTTTTTGTTCAACTCTACAAATAGAAAAAAATCGTAGTTAAGAAGCATTGACTCTAAACAGTGAAAGTGTCAGTGACAGTGCTCTCCGACGTTGTACCGTGATTTTTAGTGTGAAAATATCTCCATTGTCTGAGCACGGAAAAAATACTGACAGGTGTTATTAAAATCACTGTGAGATTACGGTCACTGACACTTTCACTGTGTAGTGTGGATGCTCCTTTAATGTGACATTTAGCAAATGATTCACTATTGATTTTGTTTTCAGATATTACTTGCTTACATTGTCGTCGAAAATTAGTTACAAATGTTGAGCTTCTAGTATTGCATACAAAAAGTTGTGATTTTATGAAAAGGGATAATAAAAATTACTATCATATGTGTTATACATGTGATTATCATACATATAGTAAACATAATATGATCAGACATATTAGGAAACATTTGGGAGAAAGACCATTTAAATGTAAAGATTGTGATTATTCAAGTGCTACGATATCAAATTTGATAAGTCATAACAAAATACGTCATCAATCATTCAATAAATTTACCTACTCTAAATATTAATTTCAATGTCAAAAGGGAAAGCTTCTATTTTGGAAATAGAAAACATTGAATAAAATATACGGATTATTTGAAAATGTTTCATCTATTTTGCTTTGTGCCCCAGAGGCGTGGCCATTCCCGTAAAACTATCCTTTGTCATTCTCTATCATGCCTACAATCATGTAAACTTCTAAGGGATTTAAGGCTATTGGTGGTCGGGTCCGAAGCGATGAAGCACCAGTATACTGTTTACCAGACTTATCGCTGGGTTTCCTTTTTTTTATAACTTTTATATAAACTTTTGAAAATATTCTTTAAGACTAAAAACTAGGTCAGTTGTATATGAAAAACATAGGTATATCCTACATGGGACTGTAGGAGTGCTGAGATTGAGATAGCTCAGTAAAGCCACATTCACGCACAGCAGGCATGAAATATCGTTACGGACACGAGCGTGGTCATGGAGGAGCCGAAGATATCGTAAAATTGTACTCGTAACCTAAGATGACCTGTAAAAATGAAATACGAATATTTGAATAATTTCTCTTTTTATTATCAATAGACGGTAACTTTTTTGGTTGGTCCACGTACTTTTGGAACCACTCTCGTATAGGTAGCTTAAAAACATTAATTATATAAATAAATGAAACATGAAAAAAATGCGAACCATGGTGCAATATCCATATCACCATCAATGCGTAAGGTTGACTACAAGTCGGTTGCAACACTTGCAACACGATAAGACTTTTCTTTTAGCGTGACCAATAAAAACACGCCTTTTTCAATGCAATGATAAGAGTTAAAACCATCTAAAAATTATAAATTTTTTCAGATATTCAGATAGTTTGCGGTTATTGTAATAGAATGTTGAATAAAAATGTTGATATGTTATTGTTTCATACAAAAAGCTGTGAATATATGAAGAGAGAAACTAAAAATTATAATTATATGTGCTATGCATGCGAGTATCACACTTGTAATAATCATCATATGATGAGACATATCAGGAAACATTTGGGCGATAAACCATTTAAATGTAAATATTGTGATTACTCATCATGTGATAGAGATAATATTACAAGACATATTAAAATTATACATGGAACTGATATGAGAGAAGATATGTTCTAAATTTGATGCCTTAAAATGATATTATTATTATTATTATTTAAATCATATAAATTTTATTTTGAATATTTGTCTTTCATGTTTCGAGACTTTATATTTCATTTTATTTTTAAGGGAAGATTTTTCAAAATTTGAATTTCACTGAATTTCATTTTTTCAATGTGAATTAAAACGTAGGTTTTAGTTTGGGCAAATTTAGGGATGCGAATGGCCGGTCCAGGTTTGGTATTCTTTTAGCGTTATTTCAAATTCCTTTTATCTGATGTTTTTAATTATTTATATTCAATTCATTTCAATTCTCTCAAGTGAAAAGTTCGGAAAACGAAAACTCCAATTGAAAAATTTTACCTTTAAAAAACCAAATTTATCATAATATTTTACATGAATAAATAAAGATAGAAATTTTATTAAAATCAATTTACCTAAAAATTAATATAAACCATATGTGAAATTTATATATTTTCAAAATAAACTTAATATATTTTTACAACAAACAAAACAAACACAAATTTTGAAATTGTTTTACTAATTTTACCTACACCCAATTTAATTGAACAAAAACAATTTGCTTTATGACTCTCATATCTATTTATCAATTGTTTAATTGTTTGAAATGTAAACGAATTAAATTACCTATAATAAAGAGTAAAAAAAATATACAGGTTTGCACTTTCAGAAAATAGAAATGATGGTGATTTTTGGTGTAATTTTTAACCGGGATTCCAATCAAACCATTATCTCGAAAATCGGACCAACGGTTCTGAACTTAGACCCGATCTAGTGGTCTAAGGTTCCTTCATAGAATAATGGCTAATACTTTTGATAATTTGGGAAAAATATATGCAGAAACCTATTTTTTGAAATTGCAATTATCAGAAACTGTGTTGCGTAAAATAATAGTGATGTACATACCTAGTAATACAAAGGACGTGGTTTTGAGTCATCTAAATGCCTGGATTTCTTTAGTGGATATTACTCGTATATATCCTGCTTTTTGTTTGATGAAATCTTGTTTAATCCAAGTGAATCGAAACAGCCTTGCTTGCTAGTCAAGTAAGGACACTTGTATCTTGAAGTCGAGCTCGAAAGTTCGATTCCCGCTGGAGGTGGATTTTCCTCAAAAGATGGAATTAATT
>CM022882.1:20235954-20258742 GCA_012654025.1 Pachypsylla venusta
TTGATTTTTTATTTTTATTTTATCTACTTCTTATGTTAGCTACCTACTTCTACTTGATTTTTGAAAGGTTCCCAACTTTTTCCTAATCCCGGGACTGTGATCGTTTCAGTCCCGAAACTTAGGGATTATCAAGAACGTTCGGGATCATAATCTCTACTACCAATCAACTAATTATTGATTTTCAGATGTTATTTGCGTTTATTGTGATCAAACATTAATTAAAAATGTTGATTTGTTATTATTCCATACAAAAAGGTGTAAATTTATGAGAAGAGAAGCTAGAAATCATAATTATATGTGCTATACATGTCAGTATCACACGTATAATAATCATCATATGATGAGACATATCAGGAAACATTTGGGAGATAAACCATTTAAATGTGAATATTGTGATTACTCATCATGTGTTAAAGATAGTATTTCAAGACATAAGAAAATTAAACATATTATATAGCACTCATATGAAAGAACGAATGTTCTTAATTTGATGCCTGCATTAGCCCAGATTCTCGGATCCAACATTCACATAATATCTCCTTGGAACTTGAGTTTCCTTAGACTCATAAAAAGACATGAAAAAATACTTTTGATTCAATAACTGTTATGCAAGATATTAATAATAAATTAAGGAATGGAAAAATCATTCAAGTACCATATTAAAATATTGATATTACTGTAATCCCATTAAAAAAAGAGAAAACAAATTGGTGTACCGTGAGAACGCCAAGAAATCTTTGAATAACATGTTAATTATAAGTGTTGAATATATTAACTTTTAAATAAATAAGTGTTTTTGGTAAGTGTTTTGTTTTTATTTATTTAAAAGTTAAAAATATAATACCCTAGTAATTGCCATTTTTTTAAAAGAAAATTGGGAAAGATATTTATAGATCTAAATCAGTTTTTCTCTCTCTCTCTTTGGCACTTGGGGTACATTTTAGTTTGATATAAATCACAATCACAACAAACGTTGTAGTTTTATTTTACAAAAATTACAGTTACAGAAATTACAAATTACAAATAATAAAAGAGAGAGAGAGAAAAAGAAAGAAAGAAAAAAAACAATATTACAAATATTTTTACAAATGTATTCAGAATTACTTCACATACAAATGCATATATTCACTTTGCAACTAAGCATCAATGTCAGTCAAAAACGATGTTAGGGAAGTATTTGTTAGTTTGATTGATATATCAAACACAGTAATATGTAAGATCAAATAAATATGTATATCAAACGTTTTTAGCTTGAAAATGTTGATTTTACAAAGGAGTCTTTTTCTTAACGTTCAAAGAACGACCGTTTTTTTTAATTTTATTCTTATAAAAATTGTGTTCCAAGATTTTTTTTATAGATTTTATAAATATAGCAAAATTACAAGTAATCAGAGTATCGATCGCGATGGTGACACTCAAACATAGGGAAAGTAAAACGAGTTAAAAGGAAGGCTAATATAGACATGAAAAATAGGGGACGTGAGATCGTTAGAGAAAGGGTCAGTTATATTAATGCAACATGCAACTTTAGGGGGGAACAGGGGAGATAATGGTATGAAAAGGGAACATTAGATAGTTTTATGGGGAAGTGGTTCAAACTTATGCGACCAAATCTATGAAGTTATAGTTACAATATCGTTTAGCGGGCATGGAGCATATGGCGGGAACTAAAAGTTAGCTTTCGATAGTTGTCTAAGAAAAAATGGTTCAGACTTATGCGACCAAGTCTATGACGTTAGTCATAGTATCGTTCGGCGGGTATGCGGAGCATCTGGCGGGAATTAAAAGTTAGCTTTCGATAGTTGTATAAGAAAAAATGGTTCGGACTTATGCGACCAAGTCCATGACGTTAGTTACAGTATCGTTCGGTGGGCATGGACCATCTGGCGGGAACTAAAAGTTAGCTTCCGATAGTTGCATAAGAAAAAATGGTTCAGACTTATGCGACCAAGTCTATGACGTTAGTCATAGTATCGTTCGGCGGGCATGGAGCATATGGCGGGAACTAAAAGTTAGCTTTCGATAGTTGCATAAGAAAAAATGGTTCAGGCTTTATGCGACCAAATCTATGACGTTAGTCACAGTATTGTTCGGCGGGCATGGAGCATCTGGTGGGAACTAAAAGTTAGCTTTCGATAGTTGTATAAGAAAAAATGGTTCAGGCTTTATGCGACCACATCTATGACGTTAGTCACAGTATCGTTTGGCGGGCATGGAGAGTCTGGCGGTTGTGTCGCAGTTTGCAAGCCTAGGAAGTTTGACATGTGAAGGTGGTGTTGTAGAAAGTTTATTTTCAGGGGATGTTGAAGGAGGATCGACCCGAACGGGTCGATCCAAATTGGAGTATCCAAAGCTCTTCGTGTGGCGTTGGTTTCTGAATTATATGGCACAAATCCGTTAAGGACATTTTAATAAGAATGTTAATAGTGGAACAAGGGAGTTTCATTTAGGGACGATATTTGATTGAACAGAATATAAAATTTGAGTTTGTGTATTATGTTTCAACTAGCATCCCCCGATCGCGGCTTCGCCCGCGCATATTTTAAATGAAATCACATTATTATCATGCTATCTCTCTCGCTCAAAATTAAAATTTTGCAAATTCCTTTCTTAGTGCACACTTAGATGGTGCAACGAAGGTCCCTTCCAAATTTCAAGCCTGTAACCCTAATAGTTTCGGCTCCGCGTTGATCAGTAACTCAGGAAATTGTCTTTTGTGTATAAAGATGGGAGTTTATTTTTATTTTATGAGAGTTTTTTTTTTTTTGTTTAGGCTTTTTAATCACATAATCATGGGTCAAACCATGGAGACTAAATTTGACAAGTCGTCAAGTGATTTATGAGTTTCCAAAAATAGATTTGGTTTTAAAAATATGCAGAAAAATTGGGGGACATGTTAGGACTTATCTTGAAAAAGTCGCGTGAGTTTTCTAAAAAGGATACGGGAGTTCCATATAAACAAGTTAGAACAAGTCTGAATAGACGCCCTTTGGTTTCGGAGGCATGTGAAAACCTATGTTTACCGATTCTCACCGTTCGGAAATTGTCCACGTGTCGTTGTGTGTTGCTAATAATTATAGGCAATTTACTTGAATTTTAGCTAAATTATGTGAATACATAAGAATACTGTACACAACTCAATAATCTACCAATCAACTACTTATTGATTTTCAGATGTTATTTGCGTTTATTGTCATCAAACATTTATAAAAAATGTTGAAATGTTATTATTTCATACAAAAAGTTGTGAATTTATGAAAAGAGAATCTAAAAATTACAATTATATGTGTTTTACATGCGAGTATCACACGTATAATAATCATCACATGATGAGACATATTAGGAAACATTTGGGAGAAAAACCATTTAAATGTCAATATTGTGATTACTTTTCATGTTATAGAGATAATATTTCGAGACATATTAAAATTAAACATTTCTCTGATACGAGTGAACAACGTTCATTACATATGCTCGAGAGTTGATACTTGGATCTGTTGGAACATTTGCAATACAAACTTGTGTTCTTGTGTGTTTTCTTAAGCCTAGTACACACCGGCAACATTTGTTTCGCAACAATCCACAACAGTCCAATACTGTTTCGATACAAAGTTTCAAGTGTTCGTCAACTTTTTTCAAAATACATTTTTTTCCGTCCACACCAAATTGGAATCCAACTGTGACCAATGTGTTTTTTAATTTAGTTCATTTTAAAAATTATTGTTTTGAAATCATAAAAATCTCGAGTTCTTAGGTTGTGAGTGGAATCGGTGCAATAAACTTAGTTTTACTTTTGATAAAAAGAAAACGGAATAAAAAGAAAAATCGACGATTCTGGGTGAGAAAAGTTCTATCTGTAGGCACAAACTATGCAAACAATCTCTTGGCTGACTTCTAGCGATTTTGAAAGCCTACTTTGTTTAGTTGGGGAACGAATTTCACGCGAAAATACAAATTATAGACAATCCATCCCAACATCAATCAGATTAGCCGTGACACTTCGTTTTTTAGCAAGTAGAAGCAGTTATACGAGCCTCATGTATACTTCCAAAATATCTAAACAGTTAATCTCAAGAATTGTGCCTGAAGTGAGTCTCTGGTGAGTCAACTTCCCAGAGACAACGTTTACAATGGAGATCTTCGATCAATTCCAAAGTTTGTTGTTGTGATAAAACCATTTTTTAAATACACACAATTAAGTCAATCAACAATAAAATTATCTTTATCTATGTAAACAAAAACTGAAAGCAAAACATAAAAATCCAATAAATCGTTTCAGTGTTTTCCATTTCGGCGAAAAACAAAATATACAGAAAAAAATGTGTCGGAAACAAGTCTGGCGAGAATGAAAGTTGCTGGATTGTTCAGAAACATTTCTGGATTTTTGAGAAACAGTCTTGGATTGTTCAGAAACAGTGTTTCTGATACAAATGTTGGCGTTGTGTACTAGGCTTTAGAAATAGAAAAACATTTGGAAAGAAATGCCGTCGTGTAAATAATTGTTATGTGTGGTTATCAAAAATAAATATTTTTTATCTTATTTCTTCTCATTATTTTTTTTTAAAACGAAGATTTTTTTAAATTTTAAATTTAGGCAATTGATTTCGACTCTCTCAAATTAAAAATTCGAAAAACATTCGTAATATCAAAACAAAACATATTATTATTAAAAAGTTCAGAATACATAAAAGTGAGTAATCGGATAAGTGAGTATGCGGCCGTCTGAGAGCACCCTAAGGTTGTATGTATTCGGGTGCTCTCAGATAGACGCATACTTACTGATCTTATAGCAATGCACTTCGCACATATGCAAGGAAAAAACAAATACACATGTTCTTATGGGAGAGCGCAGATCGATCGATTTGCAGACTCCCCTAAGGTTCTGTGTATTTGTTTTTTCTTGTATATGGCAGTAAACTTATAGAATCAGTAATTTTATAAAATTCCTAGGAATTTAGTAAAAATGTCCTATAACTGAAGGAGAAATATACATTTTTACTTCGAACAATTCGAAGTGATCCCATTGGACATTTTGATAATAATCATAACATACGCTACACTCAATAACATATCAATTATTGAAATTTCAGATATATTTTGCGTTTATTGTCATCAAATATTGAATAAAAATGTTCATATGTTACTATTTCATACAAAAAGCTGTGAATTTATGAAGAGAGAAGCAAGAAATTATAATTATATGTGTTATACATGTGACTATCACACTTATAATAATCATAACATGATAAGACATATCAGAACACATTTAGGTGATAAACCATTTAAATGTAAATATTGTGATTATTCAAGTTCTACTGTTTACAATTTGAGCAATCATAATAAAATACGCCATTCTTGATAACATATGGCCCCACTTTGGATGGAGGAACGAAATTATGGAGAAGAAAATTATTGGGAAAATATTGTGATATTTACATTTAAATATGGTTAAGTTATGGGGAAAAAATTAACGATGAACTGCGAGGCCCGCATAGAAAACCACCGAATTAGAGGCCTGTATAGAAAACCACCGAATTAGAATATTCTTCTTTTAAGTACGAATTTGGCTATCTATAGCTCTTCCTGTTTTTTTCCTTCTTTCACATAAATTCCTGTATCCTCTCTCGAATCATGATGTCCTTCTTTTTTCCAATTTTCCCTTGAAATTTCCTTTAAGTCTGCTTTTACTTTTTAAACCAGAAACATTATTGAAGCAAAAATACTTCAATGGGCTGGTGATATGACGGAGCAGAATCTACTATAAACGTCGAAATAAAATTAAATCTTCGCTACGATAAACCAATGCCCCATTGACGTCCAACAAATACATTTTTCGGGGGAAAATTTTTTCAGGAAGTCGCCATCCAAAAAATCAAAATAGACATGAATGAAAAGGGTCACCTGTGAAGTCAAGGACCTCCGTGGAGACTATAGAATAGTAGTATTATGAAAAGAGTGTTGGGAGATGAACCATTTAAATGTAGATATTATTTGATTATTCAACTTCCACTCTTTGGCCTAGTCGTCATAATATGCGCCATTCTTGAAAAATCATTTGGAGAGAGTAAATATTCATATATTTTTAAAAAATAACATTTCACCACTGTCACTTTTGTTTTTCTGTCTCTTTTTTCGCATGGTTTCGATTATTTTGTAGGATCCTCGGACGATCATCTGCCATGAGGTTTGCTGATATGTAAAGCTTTATGAGGGGAGAAGCTAAAATTATTTTCATACATTTGTTAGAAGTACTCCTATTGACCGTTGCACATTAGCATTAATTTTTCGTTTTCTGTGAATCTTGGAGGAAGGTGAGCCAGTTTCTAAATTTTTGTTTAGAAACTAACAATTCTCTAAACTTGTTTCGATGGTTCAAATTTCAGGTAGACTACTTTGTTGAAGGAATAAATTGATGCATAGGGCGGTTTCCTGCTGCCTTTCCTATTTCTTTTGATATCAATAACTTTCCCGTTTTTGACAAATGAAATGTATAAATAATCAGAACGAAGCTTACTTTATATTTTAACACCATCAGCTCAGGTGGACTCGGGCCGTGAGGAGGTCACCTCCAAATATTTTCGAGTAATGTCTTGTATACTTCAACTTCTCTTAAGAGAAGAGCCGGAGAGAATTCTTTCGCATTACCCAAGCGATTCATTTAGGTAAGATCGAGTACTGTGATAACGTGATTATTGTCCCGACACGGTAACCCCAGCCCAGTAGAATTATAAAATAATAATGTAGCCACCAAAGAAGCAAACCATGTTAATTAGGCAACTGTCCTAAGCCCGTGTCAATGCAGAAAGTTTGGTTTTAGGAAGGACAGCCTTTAAAAACTCTGCTTCAAACCAATGATGAGAGGTCATCAGCAAAAAGCAATTGATACTGTGAGAAGCAAGCTGGGGTTACCGTATCGGGAAAGGGTTACACAACTAAAGAGAGTAGGCACCGAACAAAATGTTGTGGCATGGCAGAAAGCAACGCCAACCCCAAATAGAATTGGGAAAAGGTGAATTTAAAGAAGACAATAATAATGTGTATTGTGTATGTATTGCACTAAATAAGTTTTCATTCATTTTATTATTTCAGATCTAGTTTGCATTCATTGTCATCACCTTTTAATTAGAAATGTTGAAATGATCCTATTGCATACAAAAAGTTGTGAATTTATGAAGAGAGATGATAAAACTTTTAATTATATGTGTTATAAATGTGACTATCATACTTATAATAATCATAATATGGCAGGACATATAAGGAAACATGTTGGAGAGAAACCATTTAAATGTAGATTGTGTGACTATTCAAGTTCTACCATATCAAATTTGAGGAGTCATAATAGAATTCGTCATGGTATTTAATGTTGTTATGAAATTTTGACATGTAAAATAATAAAACACATAAAAGAGAAACCAATTAAATTCTGTAAATGTTCAATTTCTATCGTACCAAATACGAGAAGTGCTTCAATAGATGTTGAAGAGGCGTTAAGCCAAGAAAAAAGGCCTGATAAAATCCATATAATAATATGGAATTAATAATAGGAAAAATTTCAGAGTGAAACCATATGAATTGCTTGTTTCTTAGGTTAGATTAAATTTGAAGTCTCGATAAAATGCGTCATTCTAATTTTGTAAGAAAATCGTTTTTTCCTGTGCCACTCGATATGACGATGGAGAACAAATTTTATTTTATTTTCAGTAATGTGTTTGTATAAAATTATTTTTTATGTTATGACACTGTTTCTTTTGAAAACATAACAAAGATACAATAACTATTAGAATTTCTCAACATTAAAAGAATATTAGCTTTGTATCTCATCATTCTATTGAGAAATGAAAAAAGAAGAAGGTTGCCAGTTCGCTTCTGTTAACCTTTTTCACCCGATTCTGTAAGGATTCAAATCTGAGTTCGTTTTTGATATTGTAAATGTATCTATCTTTGACCATTATATTCTCGCCTACATATATAGAAGTATAGAAAATAGAATAATTTAACAAAATGCAAAAAAAGCGTTTCCTAATCTTTATGGTCTCATGTTGCATTTCATTTACTTTTGTATTGAAAGATATTCAAATTGAGGTAAAAAAAAAATACTATACCTTCACTTGATTATAAAATTATTAAGATGTTATTTAGAGCTTACTAGTTTCATACTCTCTTGAGCACATCATCAGAGCTTGAAGTCAGTCTTCAAACTAGTCAGTTTTAATTAACATCTTAATAATTTTATAATCGGGTGAAATATACAAACTCACTTCAAGCTTTGATAATGTTCTCAGGAGAGTACGAAACTAGTCAGCACTAGTTATCATCTTGATAATTTTATAGTCAAGTGAACATATAGTATTTTCTTTACCTCATTATGGATTTACATACCATAATATCCCAATGTAAAAAAAGGTGATTTTTTTGGCCAATCCTCGATTGCATGATTCAGAACATACAGGTAGGTCGGAGCAAACCCGAATTGTGACCCTTCCATTTTCAGCGGCGAATTCATTATCGATTACTGAGAAAAAAATGTGATGGGATCGAAAACGTAATTCTTACTCATTATCTCATTTTTAATTTTATTATTTGTGTAATTTACTTTTACAGATTTAAACTGTCGTCATTGTAAGAAAAAATTACAAATTAATCATAAATATTTATTTAAACATTCTAAAAATTGCTACGGTGCATTAAAATTGACAGATTCAGTAAAAAATGTATGTTTTGCTTGTGATTATCATACTAATATTGGGAGTAATATGTCAAGACATATTTTACGTCATTTGGGAGAGAAACCATATAAATGCTCATTTTGTGAATATGAATCAAATAATAATTCTCATATTTTAAGACACATGAAGCGACATAAATATAAAAGGTGTGAATGATACTCGTAAGAAGTTTTTTTGACGTATATTTCGAATTGATATTTTCATAAATAAATGGGTATTTTAGTTATCTAGTGTATTTTGGGTAGAGATTTAAACAGTTGAAGAAAATACAAAAGTATATTTGAAATGACAATAAAATTATGAGGTGGTATTAGAGTCAACATTGGCCTGACAATGATAGTCTGAGTAATTCTCAGTGTATTAACAATAATAATTATAATAAATGAATGTCTTTGGTGACTTTAGGGTTTTTGTTTGAGAAAAGATTTTAAATTTTCGTCGGATCGACTTTTTCAAATCTATCTAAATTNCTGAGTACTATCGAAAGCTCGCCAACTCTTATAATTAATCCGAATCGATACTGCCTAATTATTTAATTTAAAATCAGTATTATTCAACAATGGATATCGGCAAACCATTTTCCATAATTGTTTGCCCATATTACTGCGAGATAATTGAGAAGTCTATCACATCCCGGTTCATCGATGGTAAGACAACAGCGAAATATCGTACGAACTGCAAATTATTAGCAGCTAAAATTTGAAATGTGTTTTTAGGACAGAAAAATACACTTCATTAGACAGCGTCTATGGCACGTTGAATAGAACGAGTTCCCGCTGGAAACGTCCAGCGAAAGTTTACTTGATGGGTTAACACGTATTAGATTCGCGCTNGAATTTTTACAGAGGCTACATAATTCTTTTATTCCATTTTTTATTCGTATTTTTAAATACTTTTCTTTCCTTATAGGAACTTATAAATTTGCCTGAAGTATAACTTTTCGATTCATTTCTTCTTTTGCTCGATTTTTTCTTATAATATGGTGTTGGCTATTAATAATAGAAATGTTTCAACTAAGCTCTGTCCACTTTTCAGGTTCCAGGGTATCCTCATTCATCTACTCTCGATAGCTTCTCACTGTCACCTAGAATGCTAATTCTTCTTCTAACATTCTTTCTCCTTAGACAATCTCTTCTTAATAATAATGTGCTAATGTTTTCCGCAGATTATGTTCATTCAATTTATATATTTTTTTAATATTAAAAGTAATGGTTGTAAAACTGCTTAATTCAGATTTATTATTTTAAAAATTGACAGTGTCGATTCAGAGTTTAATCAATTAAATCATTTTCTTATAAATAATGTTTAAAAATAATATTTGAAGTTGGCCAAATTCCAACAATACTTAAGACTGTCATCATCAGACAAAAATGTAATAAACCAATGTGAAAATTATCAAACTTGTACATCAAGTGATTTTTTTTTTAAAAAAAAAAAAATATTTATTAAACTCTGAATCAATAGTGTCAATTTTTAAAAGTTGTCTTTATACCTTCCATTCTGCTCCATTTACCTACATCTTAAATTTCTCCCATTAACCAAATCTAGAAGTTTTTCTTTTTCTTTTTTTACGACCAACAAATATCTCCGTACAAAAATCTGTTTTCTTAGTAAATCTATTTTTCAGAGAAAATTGATATTTTTCTAGCACTTCATTTCGACATATTGCAGTTTTAGACATGAATAATTGTTAATTTGGATTATATGTCAGGAAAAATGTATTACTTTCGGCCCCTGTGCATATTTTTTAAGAAAGGTATTACAAGAGGCGTAATCTCCTCCAATCCATTTATGACTTGCTAACTTTCCATGAGGAATAGAAAATCATACTTGAGATTGTAATAAGTTTCTTCAGGGTGAGCTAATGTAGTAAAATAAGAGAAATAACCTGAACTGATGGTTTAAAATAACACAGAAAGACAGCAGCTCTAGATAAGTTGTTTTTGTAATTATGTTACAGTGATTGTGCTGGTTCTGGTGGCCCATTTTTTATCAGCCTCCGAGATCAGATGTATGATGACAATTAAAAACTTTAGCAGTACAATACAACTTATCTAGAGCTGCCGTCTAATACATCCGGACACGATAATGCCATTATTGATAAACTTTAGCAGTAGACTATAACTTATCACGAGCTGCTGTCTCATATATCTGGCTACCATCGGACACGATGATACCACTATTAAATGAATGAAAAAAATCATTGTAGTGTTTACAAGTGATATAATATTTTCAGCATAAATTTTACAATACCACCCAAGATAAAATACTTTTCTTGCCATTATTGTGATTTTCTATCCCATTTCAATTGATTTTTTGTTGTTGTTGTTCTTCTTTTTATAGATTATGTATCCTGCCAATACTGTAAGACTAATCTGTATAAAAATGTTAATATTCTGGCAAAACATTGCAAAACTTGTTCATCTATGTTTCGAGATACAATAAGAAGAAGTAATATGTGTTACAAATGTAATTATACTACAGGACATACAAGTCATATGAAAAGACATATTCGGCAACATATCGGAGATAGACCATTTAAATGTGATATTTGTAATTATACTTGTATTGAAAATTCAATTCTTAAAAAACATTTACTTACTCATATTTCATATTATGGGACATGATATTATCTTGTTCAATTTCTGTGAATCGTAAATATCGGACATCATCACACAGTTCCACGGAAACTGTCTTATAACATCTTGCATTTAAATATGGGTTAAGGGTGTAGTGGTAAGATGCTCTAACTCTTAAGGAGTAGGTACAAGCCCAGCCAACACATGGAATCTTTTCCTCGTGAATTAGTAATATATCTTGTACTTTAACCTGGGTTGGTGGTGTAGTGGTAAGACGTTCTGACTCGTAAAGCGCAGGGCGTGGGTTCAAGCCCAGCCTCATGAAATTTTATCCTCATTAATTTGAGATATTTGCCACATAATAATAGCATTCAAAAACTCCAAGGGACTCTTCAGTTCTATTAGGGTAGTAAATAAGGACATTGAGATTGAGACCTTAAATAGGACAATTTTTTTCCCGCCATATATTTTTAATATGAGTAATAAAACTAGAACTCACTTCGTTTATTTAATAATAACAATAAAGCTCAATAATTTTGAATGGATTTTCACATCTGAAACCATTTATATATTTTTTTTTGCTCAAATTGCCTTTCAAAATTTATACTCTTTGGAATCGGATTTTGGCTATGTTTAGGACAATTTCTTTGAATTTTTAGAGCTAACATCTACGTGCGAAGGAGTATCTAGGCAAAGAATCAGCTTTGAATTACATTCTGGAAATTTTTGTTAAAAAAATTGTACATGCAATAATAATAAAAAAAAAATACTGAAGATTGTTTTACTATTTGTTATTTAACTGAAAATGTAGTGCATCGAATAGTGCTAATCAGTGCATGGAACGCTTGAAAAGATGGTCCATATTTTATTTTGACCTGATAAAATTCTTTTTAAAATTAACGCTATTACCTTTCGGACACTCTGAGGAAATCATTGTTATAATTATAAAATGTATGCAGAAAACAAGGAGAAGTTACTGCATTATTCTCAGTAAGGATTCTCAAGAATCAACAACTCATGGCGAGTTGTTGTAAACCAGCCCGATGGCTGTTAACCTATGATGATGATATATATATATTTTTTTAATTTCAGATCTATATAATTGTCAAAATTATGAGTATAATATGCAAAGAACTAATGGCTCTTTTTATTTTGTTTGTCATATTTGTGATTATCATTCATCTTATAAAAGTTATTTGGTAAAACATTATAAATGCCATAGTGATGAGAAACCATATAAATGCATGCATTGTGAATTAACGTTTAGTCAAAATGTACATTTAGTCAAAATGTTCGTATTTACCATAAAATAAATATCTACACAAATAACACTGTTGTAGTTATTCTGTGTGGCGGTAGAAAATTCAATTGGTGGGCAACGGATTGAATTTTCGATTCTATGATTAGAAGTAAGAAAAGCTGAACCACGTTTTCATTATTGTTTGGTAAAATAATGTATTAAAAATAAATTGTTGGAGCGCAGCTTAGAGTATAAAGCGTGATATAAAAACCCAATAGAATTTTGTAAATCATTGTTTTCTAATTGTAATTATGCTTTCCCAGTACCTATTCATCCGGTAGTCTGATCAAATTATTCTTGAGTGATCCTCTAGCTTTCCAGGCAAGATTCTTCTTCGGTTGTAAGAATCTAAGACCATTTTCATAACTGAAGCTGTTGGAGGGAACCTTATTATTTTGTATTTCCACATGACTGTTTGTTTATTTATTTATTTTATACATGACCTATTGTCGGAAGTTTGTGTATTTTTAGAAATTTGTGTTAAGGCAATAATATTTTGTAAACCCTCCTGTCTGATTTTTTTTTTATAAAAAATGCTCGTATGACCTATTGACGAAAATTTGTACATTTTTAGAATTTTTTTGTCAATGCAATAATATAAATTTGTATTCCCCCCTGACTGATATATATATATTTAATTTATCTTACATGACCTATTGTCAGATATTTGTATATTTTTTTAAATTTTTGATAATAATATATATATATAAAAAAAAGAAAATGAAATTTGTTTTTATTCTTATTTCAACTCAAAATGTAATGCATTAAATGGGGATAAATTTGATGAAATTTTAAAATATCTATGTCTAGGGTGATGCTAACTTTTAAAAATTAAAAAACTGCATTTTTTTTAAAAAAAGGGATTTTTGAATACAAGTACCAACAGTCCTTTGGGAAAATGCATTTGAAATATTGATCATTATATTGTATTTGAAAATTAATTAAATGATTAAATAAAGGTTATTTTTTTTAAAAAAAAAAAATAAAAAAAATGTAAATACATATCTGCAAATATATTGTTCTGTTACGACATTTTCAAGTAGATATATTTATTTTTCGTAATGACCGCAAACATCCTAACTACCTACCATCTCTAAATTCAATATATGTAAATATTTGATCGTGGTCGTCGGCCGTTGTACATTCATCAGTGAACAGTTCTAATGCACACCTAACAGAGAAATTCACTTAAGTCAGTTTTATAGAAATAAAGAAAATGTGTCAATCCACATTGAACAACAGTAGCTAAAATTGTGTTCATATCTGATTTCCGGATTCGGGTCTGTCCGTAGTGGATGAAATTTCAGCGATTTGGATCCATCCCATATTTTTATTATATTTCGATCGCATGATACACTTTCGTGTTACTGATATAATTATATTGCAGTGATTGACAGTGGTTCTGTTGGACCATGTCAATTATCAGCCTCCAAGATTAGATGTATGATGACAATATTATGAACAGAAAACAACAAATCCTATGTATCAGAAAAAAACGATGGGGCCACACTAGATTTACTTTCTAAAGGCATTTGGTCCAATTGATTTTATGCATAACAGCACAAAATTTCAGCTCTAAAATTTTGGACAGTCGCACTTTCTCTTTGGATTTATTTAATTTGAAATGATGTGGAAAGCAAAAGCACTGTTTTATTTATAAAAGCATATATCCTATTTTTCAGATCAGTATTGTAAATTTTGTCTGACTTTATTGTCGACAGAAATTGAAGATATTTTACATCATTGTCGAAATTGTCAATATATGAAAAGACCAAATGTTTCTTTTAATTTTGTTTGTCATATTTGTGGTTATCATTCATTTCATAAAAGTCATATGAGAAGACATTATAAGACTCATAGCGGAGAGAAACCATATAAATGTTTATATTGTGAATTAACATTTAGACAAAATGCACATTTAACTTCACATGTTCGTAATAAACATTTTAAAATCAAATAAAAATCTAGTTATATCAACACTATTAGTGTTGTATCCTTTGAACATGCATCCGAATTTACGAAATTTAGGTATTTATATTAAAATCATTCCTCTCCTTAATTTAGGGTTTCCGGTCCTAGATTCAATAGATCCCTAGATATTATATTTCGTGCTATAATGTACAAGACAGCTTTACATTGTAGCTTGGCTTTTCTGTGAGTCACAAAAGATTTATTCAAAGGGAAAACATTAATTATCGTATTAATATTTAGTTTTAAAAACGTATAATATTAACAATAGTACTTAATTTTTATTGCAGTAAGATAGATAATTATTTTTTTATATTGAATTGAATTCAACAGTATAGCAATCTTCATATTCGATTTTTTTTTTCTTTAATTCACAAGCTTTTAAATTAATTTCAGTATTTATTTAAAGTTTATTAAAATCTTCTTCGTTTCCATTAACAATAGAAAAGTATATTTCTTTGTGATATTATATCACAATGTTTGTGGGCATCATAACATTACAAGGTATTTTCAACATTGACTCCAATATTTAATGTTACCACTTGACGCTATTACCATAGCTATTCAAATGACTGACTTGCCCCAAACACAACCAGACCAAGTAGAAAATTCGAAGAAGAAAAAAAATCTAATTTTCAACCGGTCCAGGAATCGAACACGGAACCTCCTTGGTGTAAGCCGAGTGTGATGAACACTCTGCCACGGAGACGTCTTTCAACAATCAAGGCTGTAGATTTTATTTAATAAGACTGCGCCATGATGAATTTCATAAAGAGATTGAAAAAAAATCCATACTAATTTTATTTAAGTTGAGCATACTTTTCATTCTAGAATTATTTATAATCTTATAATGTTGGCATTGAATAATTCAATATATTTTTAGAAAATATTGAAATGGATTTAAAAGCTTGTGAATTAGTGAACGAAATCGGATGAAGTTTATATTTATATTGTATTAAAAATTCTCTATATTTCCAATGGTGCTTATTTTTAATTAGATTTATTTATCGCAATATTTATCACGTATCGTAATCTAATGTCTGAACTATGTGTTGATTAGTTATATTCAAATTATTTTAAATTGTTATCTTTTAATTGATGTGGTTTCAATTGCTTTTAATTTCGTTTTTCCCGCGTTACCAAATGGTAAAAAAAATTGTAATTCTATTGTGTTCAGCTGATTTTTTTATTCCTGATTTTAAATCATCAGTATTTTTTCTTCTATAATTCAAATTAGAATAAGATTAACAAATGACCATATATTTTTGACAAATTATCAATCATTAATTATTAAAAATATAAAGTTTATTTTTACAATACCTACCTGTTTTATTTTGTAATAGTCTACAACTTAGAAAATAAAGATTTAGAGGTTGTAAAAATAGGTTATGGTTATAGCCCTCCAATTAAAAAAATCACTAAATTCTAGTTCAAATGTAAATTAAATATTGCTACAAGAAAATGTTTAACGCTCCCACTTGACAATAGTGACAATAGCTATACTTAGGATTAATCCTTCCTTTCTCTCTTATTTTGTTTGTAATACTTTTTCCATGAAGACTAAGGCATTCACCCAAAAATTAAATCTTCCATTTTGTAAAAAAAATGTATATTTCCATTGTGTTATTATGTCACAATGTTTGAGCGCATCATAGCATTACAAGGTATTTTCAACATTCACTCCAATATCACTAAGCTACACTTTTAACAATTTCCTTATAATGCTACCACTTGGCGCTATTACCATAGCTACTCAATTGTCCTCAGGAGGTTGAGCTACCCTCAAACACAACCAGACCAAGTAGAAAATTCGAAAAATCCTTTTTCAAAATTTCGACCAGTCCGGGAATCGAACCCGGAACCTCCGTGGTGCAAGCCGAGTGTGATGCGCACTCTGCCACGGAGACGTCTTTTATTGACATCATTATTAGTTTTGAGAAAACCTTTTTCCGTCTTTATATGGTTGTCTTTGGATGTTGGCGATCAGCTTGTTAATGCAGAATTGATTGGATCGCTATTTCCTTATTATCATTATTTCCGTTGTCAAAAAAGGATCATGAGGTACTGGGACAGGGTAGATGTTTCTTCTTGTATGTTCCTAAAATTTAAATGTTTTTTCTTACTTTTTCAGATATTATTTGTATTTATTGTTCATCATCTTTGTCTAGAAATATAGAAAACATTCTGGATCATTGTAAATCTTGTGAATATATGAATAGACCAGACTATAATTTTACTTATGTATGTTATACGTGTGAGTATCATACTAATCATAGGTCCATATTAAAGAAACATGTGCTCATTCATATAGGAGAGAAACCATATAAATGTCAATATTGTTCATCTAGTTTCACACAAAATGCAAATATGATTCGACATGAACGTATAAGACATTGGAATCTGATTAAGTAGTTCAATGACTGATTTGTTTGTTTGTTTGTTTGTTTTCTTGTGGAATGTACTCGTAGTTTAAACAGGGTTTATATAATCATGTGGAATACTAAGAAATTTTATGTATCACAATTTTGGTGGTTACTGCAGCATTGTAGGATCAAGCATTATCCAATTACTTTGAAATTATCTTTACCTACAGAGCTGGCACCGAGTCGCTATGCGCATTTATCTCCATAGATACTCATTGTCCTCACGAGGCTAAGTAGGCTCGGAAAACATCCAAACCACTGTGGCAAATTATAGCCCCTGCCAGGATTCGCAACCGGGTCTCCCGAATGTCAGAATTACAAAGAGTTTTTCCTATCCTGTGCTATGTGCTGGACATATTTTGAGCAATTTCCCTGAATCAATACCAGCTACTCAGTTGTCCTCACTCAGTTGAGGTAAACAGATAATCGGTCTCCCATCCGAGTACTGAGCACAGACGATTTTTCATATCCTCAGTAATATGCCATTGTCAGGAACCCGTCTTTAAAGGGTTTCAATTATAATTCTAATTTTTTTTTAATAAATAATTAAAAGTTGACCAATCATCTCGTTCCATGACTTACACTAAAGCAATATTTTAAGTACTCTCCTGATTAAACAAATTCAATAAACATTAATTCCATTTTTTTAATTTTCAGAACACAAATGCATGTTTTGTTTTTCAATTTTGTCTTCCGATATAAATGACGTTTTGTATCATTGTAAATCATGTAAAGAAATGAAACGAACTGATAACTCATATAATTATATGTGTTTTAAATGTAACTATCATTCATATAATAGAGGAAATTTTAAGAAACATATTCAAATTCATTTAGGAGAGAAACCATATAAATGTTACTATTGTAGATTATGTTTTTCAAGGAGTGATAATTTAGAAACACATATTCGTATTCATACAGGAGAGAAACCATTTAAATGTACAATTTGTAATGGTGTTTATAGACAATATGCACATTTACTAACACATATTCGTGTAAAACATTAAAATTTACGGTGTTACACCGTAAATTCTCAGAATTTTGAAAATCTCAAATGAGATTACAATTTGTATCTTGATACAATTACGGAAAGCATATTTTAATTTTAAGTAACCTGTAAATGTTGATTCAACAATTAATTTTTTGTGGAGAGATTAGAGTGGTGCATACTTTCAAGTAGCCACAAATCAGATTTGGAGACCGATGAGATTCGCTCTTTTGTAAAGAAAAATCCTGGGTATCATTACTAAATTTTCACTTTTGCCTACATCACAATGTTATGTTTTTTTTACTTCATACCTTTACCTTTTTTATTTTTTTTAATCAAATTCATTTGTTCTCTGACAATATGTGTTACCAATAATTGATGGTATCATCTCATCAAGATGCCGATGATGGGTTCTATTTCGCAGGTGAACCTGAACTTTACCAACTCTAACCAAAGATCATAACCGGGAAAACACCCAATGTTATTCAGTTCTACTTTTTAAAAAAGTCAGACGTCGGCCATAGTTATCTTCGAAATACATGATTTTGTACAATATTCTGATTTTTCAGTCAATCTCACAATAAATGACACCTTTAGATCTTTTGACTTAATCCTACCGACACAATATGAAAAAAACCTACGATCCTTAATAGTGTTTAGACGTACATTGAATTGATATGATTTGACAAACCTGATTTTACTTCTAGTACCACGAAATAATATTAAAAAAACATTATCGATTCATAAAAATAATAATGATTTTACAGCCAGCTCTCAATAGAGCACTCAGTTAATCATCGTCAAACCGATGTTGACTTCACAATGTTCATAGCAGAACCTAATCTGAAAATCGTAAAGTCAACATGGAGATGGCCTGAGTGCTATTGAGAGCTAGCCATAATTATTATTATTATAATTTATGAATCGATATTGACTTTTTGAAGTATTTCTAATACTTCAAAATATTTTTAATTCTATTTCTACCATTTTCACTACTAATAGATTTTTTTCTTTTATTATTGACCATTCTTATGCCGAGTGCAATATCTTATATACCTACTTTATTTTTTGTTATATTTATTTTAAATTTTGAATATACATATTTTTATACAAAGTTGAATATACTTACATATTTTTATAGAAGCAAATTTCACGTCATTCTACAAGATTTTTTTTTCTTCTTAATGCAGTATCTCATTTTTTATATCAATATTTAAAATTTTATATTTTATTAATTAATATTATATATTTTATTGTTTATTTTCTAAATTGAATATATTTTGAATAAGATTTTTTTTAAAAAAAATTGTGCCATATATAGTTATAATAATAATTTCTTTTTCGACCAATTAGTATCGTAAAATTCGCTCTGATTCCTTGGTTTACGGTCAAAATCAAACCTCATAAGATAAGTGCAGAAAATGCTGCTTGGAAAACACAGCATATCCTGTATTTGTGAGTTGATTAATTTGTTACAAATTTCATGCTATCTGGCAAAATCAGAACTCAAATAAATTTTTTGAGTTCTGATTTTGCTGGAATCTTAGCCTATGTTTTAATTTTATACTTAATTTTTTATGTATTATTTTTAAAAAAATAATAAATTTTTTTTCTAAAAAATCATTTGTTATTTTTTTTTATTTTTTCAGTTCGTCACTGTCATTCATGTTTTATGTCTCTACCTGATGATGCAGAAATTATTTTAAATCATTGTAAAACTTGTGATCAAATGGAAAGACCAAATGCTTCATTTAAATATATTTGTTTTTGTTGTGATTATCATACGTATCAAAGATATAATTGTAGAACTCATATTAGAGTACATACGGGTGAAAAACCATATAAATGTAAATATTGTAATTTGAAATTTTCACAACAAGAGAGTATGAAAAAACATTTACGATTACACACTGGAGAGAAACCATTTAAATGTAATATTTGTAATGAGGTGTTTAGACAAGGTGAAGCTTTAAGAAGACATATAGGAAAAAATCATATTTTGGCTCCATAAATAGGTTTCTTTTTACATTTACTGTGAGTTTCATATATAAGGTTTCATACTAAAAGAGTTGCCTTTCTAAAAATAATATGTTTTTTCCCCTCAACCGTTCAATCGATCAAATTGCCGATGTTATACATAATTTTCAGGATAATTATCACATTTGTGAATTTGTGAAAATCAAAAAGCAAATTAATGTTACAGTAACAGGTTGTTGTGCCCAACCAAATAGGCGTTATAGAATGCATAAAAACAAACATTTTTTTCTTGTATCGATTTTTGATTTAAGCGTTTGTTACAAAATTACAGGGTGTTTTGTGTTATTTTTTAATCCGCCATATTTCCCTTGTTGCTGCTCTGATTTCGAAAAAAATAAAAAGATTTAGTAGAACATAAACAATGAAATCAAAAACCGATACAAAAAAAAAATGTTTATTTTTATGCATTTTATAAAAGAGGTTGTTGTGACCAACCGAAAGGCACAATCACCTCTTACACCCTGTATTGTATTACTCTAAAGACTCTACATTTAGATTATATCAATGATTCCTATTCTGAATAGAAAATGATTTCTAGTCATTCTATTATTACTGTTAGTCTAGTTTAATGTGAATCCATCCAAATGCCCAATGTGTAGATGTAATAAGCGTGAGACCACGCCAAAAATGGTATTAATATGATTTGGTCAATCATACTAATACCATTTTCAAAATTACTATTCTAAAAATCGTTTTGGTGAATTTCTGAAATAAATAAGATATTTCCACATCTTCCATTCATACGATTTCTTAATGCATATTATTAATTTACGAATTTAGGTCCAAGTTTTTGTAGAAGTATTCAATCATAATCGATACTAATTAAATTGCAATTATATAATTATCGGACGAAAACGCATTTAACAGATTATTATATAGTGTTGCTGTTTCTGACGACATTTACGCATTTTTTTCTTCGAACCAAAGTTGTCCAATCCAAAATGGAACACTCCTGATTATTATATTATATCCTAGGTTGGCAAGGTCTGCATTCAAAAGAATGGTTTTGTTGTGATCTCAATTTCGGGCAATTATTTGATTAATCCTAACTTATCGAAAAATGTGATTCATTGTCAGATCTATATAGCAGTCATTAGAACAACCCAGTTGATATCAGCGCTTCATAGACAAAACAAACAAAATGTTGTCATCGGAACGAAAAGTAGCGGCTATTTGGTCGGAAATTCTCGAATGGACTTTGAAGTTAAAACCAATCGTCTGTGAACTGCTGTGAAGTCGTAAAAGAGATTTTCGGTTCCAGTTCTAAAATATATCTTTTCAAAACCTTGGCTGGGGCTATAAGAATTTGAAGATTCTTTCAAACACTCCAAAAAATGTCATTGATGTCATCTGTTTTATTGGGTCAAAATTGTGGTCTCTTTAGATCCCAATTTTATTATAAGTTGCTGTGATCCAGCATCATTGGGATGTCAGCTTACCGCTCNAATCGTCTGTGAACTGCTGTGAAGTCGTAAAAGAGATTTTCGGTTCCAGTTCTAAAATATATCTTTTCAAAACCTTGGCTGGGGCTATAAGAATTTGAAGATTCTTTCAAACACTCCAAAAAATGTCATTGATGTCATCTGTTTTATTGGGACAAAATTGTGGTCTCTTTAGATCTCAATTTTGTTATAAGTTGCTGTGATCCAGCATCATTGGGATGTCAGCTTACCGCTCACATCCCAATTACAAATATTTACTATCCCTCTGTCTTTCTCTAATAATCACAATTTTTTTTTTCATTTCAGAACGAGTCTGTAAATTTTGTTTGAATATTTTACCATCTGATATTGAAGTCATTGTTAATCATTGTAGATCTTGTACTTATATGGAAAAATCTGATTCTTCACCTATTTACATGTGTTATGCTTGTGATTATCATTCAAGTATTAGAGGAAATTTTAAGAGACATATTTTAGTTCATCTGGGAGAAAAACCATATACATGTGGTTTTTGTGATGTAAAATTTCGTGATCATGAAGGTATGAAAAAACATGCAAGACAACATACTGGTGAGAGACCATTTCAATGCCATATTTGTTATAAAGCTTTTGGAGTAAGTTATAATCTTAAACGGCATTTACAACTTATGCATAATATTAGAAATAAGAATAATAAGGTTAAAAAAATAATAATAATAAAGAAGCGAACAAATTAAGAGCCAGAAAGATGGAGAATGCATTCCAGCTGACAAGAAATTTCTATCAATAAATGCTAAGGCACTATAACACTGTCATAAAACCGAAAAGCCTCTATGCATCAGAATGTTTAACCCTGAACACAGCAAAACAATTAGGGGAAATGGAGAAGAAGGAAAGGAAAATTGGGAGAAGAATTCTGGGTCCAAAAAAATGGAATTTGGAAAGTGAAAAGCAACTAAGAAAAGAGAGAGAAAATTTATGGTCAGAAAAGTCCAGTTTTATGGTCAGAAAAGTCCAGTTTTATGGATGAAAATAGACTAACAAAGCAACTGTTTGATTACTTTGACAGGAATTCTAACACAAAATTACCTGGTTCAATGAGACAAAGAAAGATCGAAGTGAAATGGAAATCCCTCGAGACCTAATAAATGAACGGAATAAATTTAGAGAAAAAATAAAAGGGTTTAAAGGGTACAAAGAAATAGAATTGGAGAAGACTAGAGCCCCCTGGACAGAAGGAAGAAAACAACAACATGGAGAGAAGATGAAGAAATATTGGGAGGAAAGAAAGAAGAATAGTCCTTATTTATACTGACACCGGCAGTTGGGGGGGGTATTATTATCTG
>CM022882.1:20258842-20301990 GCA_012654025.1 Pachypsylla venusta
CTTTGGTTATAGCCTACGTCTCCGCACTATACATCAAAGCTGGTCTAGACATTCATACTATACTAATTCATGTATCTTCTTTTATACTTTTCAGACCAAACTTTAGAACAAAATTGCAAATATTGTAATAAATCATTTCCAAATAACACAGAAATATTAATGAATCATTGTAAAACATGTACAACGATGTATCGTAAAGATTATTCATATAGATTTATGTGTTTCTCATGTGATTATCATACGAATCATACAAGTCATATGAAAGGCCATATTATAACACATACAAAAGAACGACCGTATAGATGTGAATATTGTGGTTTTGGATTTACACAAAAAGGATCACTTAAAACGCATATAAGAACACATACAGGAGAGAGACCCTATAAATGTCCTTATTGTAATTATATGGCTACTCGCTCAAATAGTTTAAGAGAGCATGTTCGAGCTGTACATAAATTAATACATTCGGTCGGAGGATCCAGCAATGAAACTAATATTAGTGAAGTGAAAGATTTGTCAGCACAAGAAAATTTTCATGATTTTGTTTCTAAAACACATCAATCTGCTTATAAATCTGACGAATTTTGATTAAAAGAATCGACCTCCATGTAGGTCTATTCATGACCCGTGGGTCTTTTACGAATCGGCGTTTCAGGAAATCATTTGCTCGTAAAAAAATAATATAGTGGGAGGATTCGGATAATGCAATTCTAAGATACAGGAGTATTTGAAGAATAGCCAATATACAGATATAGACAGTCGAAAGTACTGGATAAAAATGGATAATTTGTTATTTTGAGACGATATGAAGACTCAATACAATTCTCGAAAATTTTGAGACGATATGAAGACTCGTACAATCCTCAAAAATTTCATCAAAAACGTATTATCATCATAAGTCAACAGCGTGGAGCTGGTTTGCAAAAACTCAACATGAGTTGTTGGTTGAAAGAATCCTAACGGATAATGTAATCTTTCTGCTTGGGTAATGAATCTGTACTCAGGAGAGCACGAAACTAGTCAGCTTTAAACAACATCTTTATTATTTTTACAGTCAAGTGAAGATATAGTATTATATATTACCTACCTCATTATGGTTTTACTTGGCATAGTATCCCAATTTAACAAAATTAAAAAGATATCATTTCCAACACTGCCCTTAGTCGCCTTTTATCGGCATGAGCTTGGTTGCCTTGGATAGGGGAGCTTAAAAAGTATTTTTTTTTAAGTCCCCCTATTCAAAAACGTATAAAAACAGGTATTATAAGGGCCCTGCTAACACAAAAGAAAGTTGTTCCTTAAGGACTGAAACACTTAAAACGCATATAAGAACACATACAGGAGAAAGATCATATAAATGTCCTTATTGTAATTATATGGCTAGGTGAGTAGAGTTATTTTCAATTTCTGCATGAATACAAAACTTCCCTACCTTTGGATCTTTGGAAGAGAAATTGATTATCCGTCCACATTTTATAAAATATATACAGGGTGTAACAGGTTGTTGTGCCCAATGGTATGGATGCTATAGAATGCATTTTATAAAATATATACAGGGTGTAACAGGTTGTTGGACCCAATGGTATGGATGCTATAGAATGCATTTTATAAAATATATACAGGGTGTAACAGGTTGTTGTGCCCAATGGTATGGATGCTATAGAATGCATTTTATAAAATATATACAGGGTGTAACAGGTTTTTGTGCAAAAAAAATAACCCCTCCCACCCAAAAAATGTGGGGCGTCATTAGACCCTAAATTTGATATACATACCATATTTCAAGTCTCTAGTAGCTCTTACCATTCTCTTTTTAAACAGGATTAATGAAAACCGCTTTAAAGCGGTAAAAACCACTAGCGGTATATTTGATTGCACCCAAAAGTTTCGGAGCTTACTGAGACCCCAAATATGACACATACATATCAAATTTCAAGTCTCTGGCGATTACCATTCTCTTCTTAGACGGGATTAATGAAAACCGCTTAAAAGCGATAAAAACCACCAGCAGTATATTAAATTGAACCCAACAATTTCGGAGCTTCCAGAGACCCCAAATATGAAATACATACCAAATTTAAAATCTCTAATTCTTACCATTCTCTTTTTAGACAGCAATACTGCAAAAACCGCCAAGGTCGATTGCACCCAAAAGTTTTGGAGTACAATTATAGCCCAGATGAGACCTATATACCAAATTTCATCAAAATCGGTCAACGCTAAGTGGCAAAAGTGCCTATCACAGCGGATGCCATACGGCGAACTGTGGATAAACGGATTTTTTTTTTTTATTCGATTTTTAGATTCTTGAGATGGGGTATTTTTTTTCGTGACGATACAAAATGTCTGTATTCTACAACAACCATACCGTTGGGAACAACATTCTGGTGCACCCTGTATGGACATAGTGCAATAATAGTAATACATTACAGGAATTGATAATAATAAATATATTTTTAAAAGACAAAAAGAACAGAACAACTAATCTAGGAGAGGAGTTGATGCTTGGTTGTCCTATACTACTTCTAAGTAACTAGGGCTGTCGATATTATATCGGTAATGTCGAATATTGATATTATGGTTTCCATATAATCGATTTTTTATATCGATTTCGACCGTTCGATAATATAAATATTAAGGTTTCCATAGAACAGATATATTATATCGATATTCGACCATCCGATATTAGTATCGCTTATCGAAATTAAGCTTTCGATAATATCATTATCGGTAATATCGATATTCTTCTTTCGATACTGAAACCCTACTCGTAACTCATAAGCAGAATTATAACTAGTGGATCAAGATGATCAGGTGTTCACGTTAGTGATATCTATTAATCAAATTTTCAAAAAACACAGTACTGGGCCCTCGTTGGGGGGGGCATGGCCCCCAAAAACTATACAGCAAATTTCCTTCATATCCTAAACATGTATACCAAATTTCGTCAAAATCGGANTAGTATCGCTTATCGAAATTAAACTTTCGATAATATATCAATATTGGTTAATATCGATATTCTTGTTTCGATACTGCAACCCTACTCGTAACTCATAAGCAGAATTATAACTAGTGGATCAAGATGATCAGGTGTTCACGTTAGTGATATCTTTTAATCAAATTTTCAAAAAACACAATACTAGGCCAATATTGGGGGGGGGGCATGGCCCCCAAAAACTAAACATGTATACCAAATTTCGTCAAAATCGGATGAAAATTGTGGCTTGTATCGCGTAACAAAAAACAAACATACATATATACATACACAAGTGCATTTCGAGATGTATATGATGGGAGTCAAAAGTGGAGTTCACTATTTGTTTTAGTTCACAGATGAATTTTTCCACAGTATACCAAAAAGAAAATCGACATTTGTAGCAATACCTGACTTATGACTCACAATCAATCACTTTATCTGAAACTGCGAACCTCATCACATCTATGGTCAAATGAGCTAGGACTGCTATAGGATGAGTGTGGTATCGAAATATTTTAAATCATCAATCAAGAATATCAAATTGATATTGTGATTTATTTTATTTTTTAATATTACAATACTTTTTGATCTGAAAGTTCCGCTAAAAGATAGGAGCGAAAGTTATTACAACGGAAATTTGGGGACACTTTTAAAGGGAGACAGTCCGATTTATTTTGACAACAACGATTATATGGATTATGGCTATAAACAGACATCTGATGTCTCCGAGGCAGAGTTTCATCACACTGGGCTTGCACCAGGAAAGTGCCAGGAATTTTGACTAAGGGTTTTTTCGATCTTTTTCTAATTGGTCCGGTTGTATTTGGGGGTAACTCAGCCTCCCCAGGACAATCATCAAGTAGCTACGAGTATACCACTTAACAATTATAATGATTCCACTTATTGCTATTACGCAACAAGTGGTATCATTATAATTGTTAAGTGTAGCTCGGTGTATTGGAGTGATTGTAAAAAAATACCTTGTGATGCTCACAAAATTGTGATATAATAATACAAAAAAGCTACAGCGGTTGAAAGTAGCCCTTGAAAAGTTGCAATTTAAGAATTGCCTCACTCACTGCCTTTGTTTTTAATTTGGCTTAATATCTCTTTACATCTATCCCCAGCCTGGGTTGGGCCAAAAAAATAGCCAGCATAACGAGGCCGCGAACCCACGTGGACACTCACATGCTACAACCTTGCTGGACGTTGGTTAACTGCAGTGATCGAACGGGAACAACCTTGCTGGACGTTGGTTAACTGCAGTGATCGAACGGGAACTGGTGTCTTCAACGTGCCATAGACGCCTGGCTAAAGATGATTATTAAAAGTTAGCTAAGATCTTTTTTGCCTTTGACATATTCAGAACAATGCAAATAATGCTATTAGCTTTAAATAGCTTTAAAAGTATAATATTATAGCTTTAAGGTTGACAAACTTATTATTATTGTTGTTGTTAGGTACATATAGATACATTTTTTTGTATAACAAATAGAATTATATATTTTAAAATTTGTTGTGAAGATTTATATATTATATTTACCTTTGTCTTTATTTAATTCTTCTCAGTTTCAGAGGCCCAGAATTAAGGCCTCGCTAAATAAAGTGCTTCTCTAACGTCTACAACATTAGTAGGAATTGACGTTTCTTTATTGTTTGTATCTCAACACTTACTCACGTACTTTCATATACAGCAGGATCGGGATTCGGGATTAAAAAAAAAAAAAAGCGGAGATTTAAGGAAGGAGATATTGATACCTGAGAAATGTAGCCACCAATGTGAGAAAGTCAGCTTCATTAGGTGACAGACTTAAGCCCGTGAAAATGAAGAAGATCTGGTGTTTGGGAAGGGTATTTAGCCTTTAAAAAACTCTACTTCAATCGAATGATGAAAGGTCATCAGCAAATCATGAGTTTCTATGGATACTGTGAGCAGCAAGCGAGGGTTACCATGCCAGGAAAAGGTACAGCCAAGGAGATTAGGTACAAAACAAAATGTAAATTAAGGAATTAACTCCAAATATAATTGGGAAAAGGTGAAATTAAAGAAGGAGAGAAAGATTATGATGGTTGAGATAAATTTAGAACAGAGGTTCCCAAACTGGAGGGCGCGCCCCCTAGGGGGGCGAGAAGGCAAGCCAAGGGGGGGTGCGAGATCCGTTGAATTATAATCATTTAGTTGAAATATATGTACACAATTTTTTAACAAAGTTAATTTTATTGAACGATGTTTAGAAAATTTGAATGAGATAGCATTCAGCGACACATTAGCGTTTTGAATGAGATAACATTCAGCAACATATTATCGTTTTGATTGAGGTAGCATTCAGCAACGTATTAGCGTTTTTAATGAGATAGCCATCAGCAACACCCATATACGCATTCATAATTTGTAATGTAAAGGGGAGGGGGGGGGGCGTGGGAGGCTTTCATTTCAAGAAAAAAGGACGCTGTACCAAAAAGTTTGGGAACCCCTGATTTAGAGGAAAATTGTTAAAAATGGGAACAGGAAACTATGAATCTATTAGTATAAAAACAAAGCGTGTTTTTCTTGCTCACGCTAACTGAAACTACCAAATGATTCTGTACCAAATCTTTTTTCACTTGATTGTGTGAGCATAACGGAGAAGGATTATAATTTAGCACATTAGAGATTCCTGTCTTTCCATCGTTATCAAAATATTTCAAATACGGAAGCAGTCATGACCCTGAGGCGCTAGCGCGGCCCATTTCATTTCTTAGAACGAGCTTCACCTCCCTAGGTTTCGAAATCCTTACACCTCAGCCTCATGGAATTTTTGTGTATTGCCTTTCAGTATACCTATAATGCTAATAATTCATTTAAACTTTTCCACAGAACCAGTAGTCGATTTGAAATGTCAATACTGTCATGAAATCTTAGATAAAGACATTGAATATATCATATCACATTGTAGAAGTTGCGAACAAATGTTTCGCTTGAACAATTCATTCAAAATTATGTGCTATTCGTGCGACTATCATACGGCACATACAAGTCACATGAAAAAACATTTAAATATTCATATTGGTGATAAACCATTTAAATGTCAATATTGTCGTTTAACTTTCCGACAAAACGAGTCTCTGACAACACATATTCGAACTCATACGGGAGAGAAACCATTTAAATGTCCACATTGTGAATATAAAGCAGCTCGATCATCAAATGTATGGGCTCATATTCGAAGCAAACATAAAGAGAAAATGTATTTTCCTAAAAATGAAGTTGAACATATGACCATTGATTCCGACGCACCGCAATAATTAAAGACATTGTTAGTAGCCCAGTCAATAAAAGGTTTGATTCGGACGCACCGCAATAATTAAAGATATTGTTAGTAGCCCAGTCAATGAAATGTTTGAAAAAATAAATTAAATTATATAGTTCGGGAGTTTTTTTTTCTTTTTTTTCCTTTTAATGTTCCTTGAAAACCCCCAAAAATCCCTTTTTGGGGGTTTTCATGATCAATATTATAGACCCGATTTTCCCACCCCCCGTTTGCAAACAGTTAAAGTCACAAAAAAATGTAAGAATTGATTTCGTAGCAAATTTAGTTGTCTTTCTTTTTGTTCACCTGTATGATGAACCTAAAGTTGATAGTTTATGAGCTATTAAGGAAATCCACCCAAAAAAGGGAGTTTATGAGCTATTAAGGAAATCCAGCCGAAAAAGGGATTTAAAATTCAAAATGGCGGCCGCTTGCCGACCCTCTATACATGGGTTTTTTGGATATTTTTTGAGATACGGTCCAAGAAACATTTTTTAATAAACTTGAGAATTATATAATTTTTTTTCATTTATTTGACGCTTTTTGGTATAGTTCATTGACTGGGCTATAGGACATTTCTGTTATATTTATTGTAAATATCGAAGAATACCGGCGGACAGGGGCATACATACTTATCATACTGACTAACACACAACTTAGCTTATATGAAAGGAAAAACACATGTTCTTATGAGAGATCGTAGATCGAGCAATATGTAGGCTCCAATAAGGACATGATGTGTATTTGTTTTTTCTTGTATATAAGCGAAGATGTGTGCTATGCTATAAATTAAGTATATATGTGGCTATCTGAGAGCACTCTAGGGATTCTCCGGTTCTACAGTAAGGGCTGCTTTTACCAAAAAATAATGAACTCTGGTGTTGGGGAACTCCGGTGTTCACGACTCAAGTTGAACTCTCCAATTTTACCAAAAATATTCAGAGTTGAGTTGGTGTTTGATAAATCTACTTCGGCAACATCGTAAACCTCCTTGTATTTTTGGTTTTTCAAAATCACAGATGTGTCTATAAATTCTAGATACGAACTAACGATATAAAAATGAGTAAAATAAATTGACAAAGATAAAAATAAATTACTTCTATAGATAGTAAATATTGGACTTCATTTTTTCCCTTTATTTTGTTTAAAATACTCGTAATATCGATACTATTGTTTTTTCAATGGTTTGATCGCAAAATCTGCCATTTATATCCTACCTGCAGGTTTGGATATGGTGTTTGAGGCAATCTATTCTCCTTCTTCTTCATGTTTTGATATCTTTTTATTTCGTCCAATTTTTTTCTGCACACCACGTTTGACATTTTTGATAAAACATGTTAACCTAACCTTTATCTTGAATCTAAAAATCCACGAAAAATAAATTACATGAGAAACTTCGGAAAGATCCTCACGAAAAACAATTATTTTACGTACTTTTATTGTACTAGTTTGTATCTAGAATTATGCACACGTCTGTGATTTTTTGAAAAGTATTCAAAAATTGCACCTTTACAAAAAACAAACTCTAGTTAAAAAAGTGAATCTCTGAAAAATCGAGTTGTTGGCACACTGGCGCTCTGAGCATCGAGTTGGACGAGTCTCTTAGGAACTAAAACTTGGTAAAAGCGAAATTTTGTCCGAACCCCGAGTTGCCTTGCGAACTCGGTGTTTACTATTTTGGTAAAAGCTACCCTAGCAGTTTGGTAAGTTTTATGTAATCAGTACGCTTCTTAATTTCAACTGCAATAGATATAGATTCGGGAGACATTAGGCCAGGTTTTTTAAATTGAACTGAGAAAAAAAAGGTCGGAAATATTCAAATATTTTCAAGACCAATTAAAATTCTAGAAGAATCAAAAATTTCTCTGTTCTCTGAAAATTTTTAACTAAAAAGTCCTGTTTCTCTTTGACTTGAGAATTAAGTCATAGAGAAAGAAAAAAAAGTAACTCAGTTAGTTACTCATTTCAATAAATAAAATAGGCTTATTGGTTACTTTGGAACTCGCAAATGAATAAAAATTAAGTTTACTCTTAGCCTACCCTGGGATAATCCGCGACAGGGGAAGATATACTGCAGTAAACCATAGCCCACATTCTTTGTAATTTGATTGTAGGTTACGATTGAGATATTTGCATTTGTCATTGTGATCACTTAATTTTTTTTTTTTTTTAGGAAATACCTATTAGTTGATGAAGCCTTACAACAATAATGAGTTTTAGTCGCCCATTTTGTAAATATTATTAATATTTTTACTTTCTCTTCCTATAGAAAATAAAGTATTATAATCGTGCAGGGAATTNGAACGATTAAGGAAGGGAAAGTCTAGTACGGTTTTCCGTACCATATTATTTTGGTTATTTTTAATATCTTTTATAGGTTTTGAGGGAATCTGCATTTTTGTTTTTTTATTTCATGTCTTTTTTTTACTATATGCTGATTTTTTAATGAACTTATTTGAAATAGTAAAATAATAATTTGTTTGCTAGGATAATTTTAAAAATGAAATACACTATTAATTCTAATGTTGTTTTTTCTCACTTGAAATTAGGTTGCTAAGATCCCATCTTTTGAGGTTATATGGGGTCTTACTAAACCTTATCCTTGAAGATCAAGTAAGATTTGGTGTTGGAATGACACCACATACACACGATATACTTATAGATGTGAAGAAAAAAAGAGTGTGGTGTATGATATTTCCGGACGAAGAGCTTGGAAAGAAAATTGGAGAAAAGTATTGGAAGAAAGAGGTAAAAGTTAGTGGGACAAAAACAGAGTATATGTCATTACAAGTGGAAGATACGTACATTAGCCTGCAAATGGTATGTCATCAGTAGAAAAGTTTAAATATCTTTTGGATCCATTATTGAAAGAGTAGCAAGTGTAGCTATCCTCGTGCTCCTTTTGAAGTTGTCTCTGACAATAACGGGGTCATACTTCACAAGGATGTTGTCTGACTCTTATATCATATACAGGGTGCGGCAATTAGTTTTCCCACTTTTCAAAAAATCGTGGCACGAGAAGTGATAGCGAGAGGAGCGTGGGGTTTGTGATATTAAACACGAGATGACATCTAGTTTTTAGAAGTGACAATGGATTGGTCGCGTGAGCATCGTGCCTTCGTTGTCAAGCTGTTTTTTTAAAAAAGTGAATTCATTAAAGCCACTCAGAGGGCGTTCCGCACAAAGTATGGTTTGCACTTCAGAGATCCAGTTCCCGGTCGAAAAACAATTTTGAGTTCGGTTCACAACTTTAGGACCACATCGTTAGCTTTAGGCACGTTATTTCCTTTCGGCATGACATTTTGTGACGAATATCCCGATCATCTTTTTGAAAATGCCTTCTGTCTTGCTTATGTTCCTCCTCCTGATCCCTATTTTTTGTGTCTGTCTGATGCTAATAAATTTGCTGCTATTGGTGTTGCCTGTTCAACAGTGCTGAAATATTCTTTTCGGTAAAAAGTAAACTTGGCGTGAACGCGTAAACCCTCAAGTCCTTTTACCAGACAGATGAACGCCAGGTCTAATTTGTTAGAGATTAAGAAAACCTCAAATGTTAATTGTGACTTTAATAAATAAAATAAAAAAGAAGGTTATATGAGTGAGTAGAGTATTGTGCGATAGGCAGATCATCATAAGGAAGAATAGAAAATTATATAAAACTGTCCTGCGGCGAAGAGTGGGATGTGAATGTTGAGATGGATGAATGGTGTGACAAGAGAGATATGAGTAAACGAAGAAGACTAAAGGAGCATTCACACTACACAGTGAAAGTTTCAGTGACTCTCCGACGCCGAACTGTGATCTTCACAGTGATTTGAAAAATTCTTTTTTAAATCATGGCGGACGTGATATTCTCCGTATCTAGGCACACAATTTCACTGTCAGAGCAAACAGAAAACACTGACGGGTGTTATTAAAATCACTGTGAGCTCACGGTCACTGTCACTTTTACTGTGTAGTGTGGATGCTCGTTTTCTCTTGTTTCTCGTAATAAATTTTGAAGGATGTTCAGACCATTCTAATTATATCTAATAATTTAAAAAACAATACCATTATTTATGACGAGGATTTACTTACTTTTCACTTCCGACTCGAGTTTCGTCTACTTCGTACACATTTTCAAGGAAACTGACTGGTTGCTGTTGTTGTTATTATTGTTGAGTGTCCCTTGGTTTTTTAAAAGTTACCAAAAGGGTGTCCAATATAAATTTGTTAAATAATATCTCATAACTAATAATCTACTTTATTTTTTCCACAGAAAAAGTAAAAAATTTGAAATGTCAATACTGTCACGAAATTTTAGATAAAGACATTGAATATATCATGTCACATTGTCGAACATGTGATCAAATGTTTCGTTTGAACATTTCATACAAAATTATGTGCTACTTTTGTGATTATCATACGGCGCATGTCAGTCATATGAAAAAACATTTATATATACATATTGGAGATAAACCATTTAAATGTCCATATTGTCGTTTAACTTTCCGACAAAATGAGTCTTTGACAACACATATTCGAACTCATACGGGCGAGAAACCATTTAAATGTCCACATTGTGCTTATCAAGCGCGACGATCATCAAATGTATGGGCTCATATTCGAAACAAACATAAAGAGAAATTGAAAGGTCCCAAAGGAGGTTTACAAGAAGTCGAACATATGACCATTGAGTCAGACGTTCCAATTTAATTGAAGTCATTCTTTGGTTCTCTCTTTTTGTTCTTTTTCTGCATCCTATCCCAATTCTATCCAAATAGTCGGCGTTGCTTCCCTAATTTTGCCATGCCTTCTTTTCTGTGCCTCTTCTCTTTTCCATCCGTTGTCTCTCAAGTCTTCCTCCACCTTATCTTTCCATCTCAACTTTGGTGTACCCCTCTATTTCTAGTCTCTCAACATTCTTCCCACTGTAACTTTTGGAGGGATGAAACATTCTAAAACCACCTCTTGAATTTTCTCAGCTTTCTCCAATTCATCTTTACACAATTGATCCTTTGATTTATCCTTTCCTTCAATGCTCTTTTTTCCTGTTTTATTGTTATGGTCAATATCTACTTAATTAAAATTTGTGCACTGATTCTACGGTTCGCTGAAAACCAGTTTTGTTAATAATTAGTTAACTACAAGTACTACTGTGTAAAATACTTTCATTATAATTTATGTGCCAATTATTAACAACTTACTTCCACATAAGCCGCAGAGCGAAAATCCGAGCACGGGACTAAAAATTAAGGGCACCTTTACTAAAAAGAACACATTTTTAAGGGCTCCTTCAAAAGCCCAGGTTTGGCGGGATTACCCCCCCCTCTCAGTGGTCCTGCTTACTTCCTCGTAGAGTTGCCAGATGAGAGCTATCTTAGAGGTAAAATCCATTTTTTTTTAGTTTTCAAGAACAGTATCATAGACCCGATTTTCCCAACCGCGTAATACTTTCAATTATTGATTATTGTGTGGCCAATTCACATCCACATATCTGCCAGATGAAAATTTTCTAAAGCATCAGTATATTTCGCATGAAAATGGAGGACAATTAAAAATAAAGAGAACGAATCGATTGATGATATAAAAACAAGTAGGTATTCAGGAGTTTTACATATGTGCAATACCGTGTTTTGTGAATTGTTCTCATAAACTTGGAACTATTGTCCATACTTTTTAGAGCTCTGCACTCTGAAAATGAACTCAACCCACACTACCTTCATCTCTGCGCACTTTATATTCATACAGGTGATTTGACACTTTTTAAAAGTATTTTTGTGTGACTTTCCATTATTTTCAAAAGAAGACAGTACAACATTCAAAAAGCAGGACATTTCCTGAGAAAGCCAAACGTCTGGTAACCCTACTCTTACTGAACTGTTAGAATTGGTCGTTAATGGAAAAACATTACTTTGGAGCTCATTCGATATATTATCATGCGTGAAAGTAAATTTTTCCCTTATTAACAAAACCTCTACTTAAACCAGTCAGTCATTTCTGAAACCCCATAACTCATTATTTTTCGTAATTGAAATATTGACACCAGTGGAAAGAGAAGATGAAAACGCATCGTTTCTTATAGAAACACCATGACACAGATGATTTGTATGGAATTTATAGGAGATAGTAATCCCCCAAAAAAACACTTCGTGTAAACAAAAAGTCGTCAAGAGTAGCAATATTCCCCCGCCCAAAATAAGATTTTCTATGAATTTGGAAGTGTCTGGAAAATACGTTTAGCAAAACATAGAATCGTCGTATTTGGGGGAAATACCATCTATTACCCCATACATCAGGATATAAAATAAAATTTGCAAAAAAAGCATCTGGAAGGGGCAGAAAAAAGTGGGTCTACATCCCTATAAACTCTGCTCTGCGTTAATATAGTCGGTAGGTTACTCCTGACGTACGCGTTATCTACCAATACTCTTTATATGCGTTCTCACTAATGCATTGTAACACAAATGCATTTCAGAAACGCCGTAAAAGGTTTTCTTCGCCTCCTGAAAAGTTGATATTTTTGAGTTGTGAGATTTCTGAAATGACAGATTCGCTTATAGAATCAGATTATGTATTCAAACATGCATGTGCGAAAGGAAATCAGGAAAACAATAGTTTGATCAAACATAGCCCACTTAATTCTTTAGGAAATAAAGCTTTACACCCTTATTTACATTGTAACTTGTGAAGATTTATTTATATTATTTTTAAGTTGAATAGAAATAATAACATAATTCGTTGAGAGATTTTATCTATTACAAAATTGCCAATTTTATTGTAATCACATGATGACAATTTCGAAACAGACGAAAGCGCCCGCGTCTCGAAAGAATGTTGTAGTTGATTCATAAAATAAATCAAATTTAATAAAATAACAGTAATAAATAACTCTTTCAAATTATATTGAATTATACAAAGTGAGTAATTTTAAAGGACATAGTCAAATATCTCGGAAACTGTTAGAGATAGGAAGAAAACGTTCGATGCAAACACCCTTTATTTTTTATTGGGAAATTTATTGGCGACCTCGTAATTTTTCTTCAAGTTCGCATTCAGGGCTATTTCAGGGTCAACTTTATTTTATTTTAAATGGGACAAAGCATTTTTTATTGTGGTTTTGATTTTTTTTCGCTTTGACTTCCAGTTTTAGAGATAATTTTTATCATGACGTGCTCTTTATAAGAGATCTCACAAAAAATTATCATTGAAAAAAGGCCAAGTTCCACTTTTTCAACCAAAAAATTCCGCCTATGGAAGTAGTGATATCTATTATTGGGGCCAAGTTTATTGTTGCTGCTGTAATCCCGCACTTAAATTTATTATTGCACNTAGTTTATGTATTAGGCAACACTGACGATGGGACCAACGAATGGACATTTCTAGTGTTGTATCCGTGCTGAATAGTTGGCAGTTGTGTTTTTAGTTTATGCATTAGGCAACACATGTCCAATACCAGTTGTCCATAGAAGGTCAGAATTCGTTTTTCTTTGTTCGCGGTTTTTTTTTTTATTGATTCAGAATGCGGTTCCTATGTCAGAAATTAGAGCAGCTTACGATTGTCCCTGACTCAGTGATTCCGGAGATGATTACAGTCACAAACAGAATGGATGAGTGTTTCATTTTGACAGGTTAATTGAAAGATCTCATTTTTCGAATAAAAAAGAAGGGGCTATGAGCCATGAGGACCAACGTAAAGTCCTCAATCTAATTTTATTTATTCTCTCTATTTTAATTTTGACAATATAATATATAGTTCTTTTTTTTTTTTAGAAAAGATTGAATTTTTATTTTCAAAATTTGCCATGAGATCAATTAAAATAACTTTTATTCGTGCATCGTTTGATTTTTATTATTTTGCTGGATGGATTTTTTTTTTAAAAATATAAATATTTCCCACAATTTATCCCTTTTGTATTCTTACATATTTAAATAAGGTTCCCGCAGACGGCCGGTTACTTTAGAGATGCCGCTTCGCAATATCGATATTATACCAACATTGATATTATCGAAAGCTTAATATCGATAAGCGTTACTATCGGATTGTCGAATATCGATATAAAATATCGTTTATATCAAAACCTTAATTTCGATATTCGATATTATCGATGTAAATATCGACAGCCCTAAGCAAAGCGGCGTAATTTCTGATGTAGGTACCTTAATATTTTTTTTTTTAGATGCCGATAGTTTTTCGATATTAACGAAATCTTAATATCGATATAAAGTATCAATTATATCGAAACCCGAATATCGATATCCCTAGCTTTCTTAATAATATTTTAGCATACATTTTTTTTATAAGCAAGAAAAAAACCATATACACTAGTTCTTATAGGCGTATGCTAATTGCTCGATCTGCGGGCACCCTTACTCCACAGATTTCATAGACCACCAGTCCTGCTCTGTCTTGGGCGATATCTTCCCAACTTTCACTATTCTCAATGTTAATTTCTCACAAGATGTCATCACTCCATCTTCCCATATCTTCCATGGTCTTCCAACAGGTCCTATTTTATACTATATCTTCACTTGACTGTAACAATTAAAAAGGTTGAAAAAATTTTTATGTATCAACTACATTCATTGTAGTTGATACATAAATTTTTTTTCAATTATTTCATAATGACTACAAACATCCTAAATACCATATCTAAACTTAATTAAAAAGGTGTTAAAGCTGACTAGTTTCGTGCACGAAGTCTTCGACAAACCTAGCTCCGATGATGTGCTCTCCTGAGCACATCATCGGAGCTAGGTTTGTCGAAGACTTCGAGCACGAAACTAGTCAGCTTTAACACCTTTTTAATTGTTATGGTCAAGTGAAGATATAGTAATTTATCTGCCTTAATATGGTTTTACTAGACATAGTATCCCAATTCAACCAAATTAGGTCCTATTTTGTTGTATTGAAGATGGAGTGACTTTTTGATGTTGCAGTCATTTTGGGCTGTCGCAACATGGCCAGCTCACTGCAGCATTTTTGCTTTGGTTACGTTTCAAAAGCAACGACCTGCAACCAGTTTAATCCTAATAATACGTCTGCAATCTGCAATGGTTTGATTTTTATAAGATGCATAGAGTTTATCCGGCTTATTGGGGGCAGACTTTTTTTTGGCTTAACGTCTCTTTAACATTTCTTGGTCATTCAAGGCGGGGGTTTTACCTTTCATTTGCTGGAAACTTGCAAACCAGCTACCCACATTGACCTCACCCAGCCTGGGTTGAGGCGGAAAAATAGCCAGCATCATGAGGGCGCGAACCCACGTGCTGGACACTCACATGGCACAACCTCACTGGACGTTGCTTAACTTCAGTGATCCAACGGGAATTGGTGTATTCAACGTGCCATAGACGTTGGTTAAGAAGGTACGCTTAAGTTTAAGTTTAGATCTTCTTCTTTTTTTAGCCAGCGTCTATGGCACGTTGAATTCCCGATAGATCACTGATGTTAAGCAACATCCAAGGTTGTACCATGTGGGTTCGCGCCCTCGTACTGCTGGTTTTTTCCGGCCCAATCCAGGCTGGGTGAGTACAATGTGGGTAGCTGGTTTGCAAGTTTCCAGCGAATGGAGGATAAAACCCTTGTCTCGAATGACCAATAGATGTTAAAGAGACGTTAAGCCAAATTAAAAAAAAAAAAAAAAATATGCAGATTCATGTCATCTAATTATTCTATTTTTTGATTTCACAGTTTTACAATGTCTCCATTGTAATATTAAATTAATTGATAAACTGAATATCTTAGTTCGACATGGAAAAGAATGTAAGACAATCAAACAGATGGAATGTATACTTGATTCTGGAATGTCTTATTTTTGTGTTTTTTGTAATTATAAATCAAAATATATTTCTCATTTGAAAAGACATTTGTTGAAACATTTAGATCGCCATCCATTTGGTTGTGTTCTTTGTACATTTAAAACAAGAGAATTTACAGAGCTAAAAAGACATGTTGAAAAGAAACATTCCAAGTATTATGTTGAACAAATGAAAATTGAAGCCGGCTCAAAAGGATTAAAAAAAATCGTTCAAAAGAAGATGATAGTTTTTAAATTAAAAAATGAATGAAATCAATTTTAATTAAAATCAATCTGATGTGAACACAACTTTCCATATCTATTAAAAAGAAGAAGAAATTAATAAGGCTAGTGACAATATTATATTCAAAAATGTTTTGGAAATAGACAATAGATATTTTGATAGTACATTGCGTGACCCTACAAAGCATGCGGTGAATAATATTCACTCAACTTCCATCTTTAGACTCGACTAGACTGATGATGAATCGAATGATTCGAACCTAGTTTCTTCATAAATTAATATAAATAGTGTTTTTGGTAAGTGTTTTGTTTAAATTTAATTTATTTAATAGTTAATATTGTAATGGGCTGAACTTTTGGATGTCGAGTTTTCAATGTTAAAACCCTTCTTGTATACTGAAATCTGCCAAAAAGCGGCAAAAAACCGTCAGCTGTAGATTTGATTTTAACTAAAAGTGTATTTCATCATTTCATGAGTAAAATTGTAATATACTGCGTGTCCCAAAAGTGCGAGACCACCTGAATATCTTTTAAACCACTTTAATATGTGGAGTTTTGAAATTTTGCATATTATTATATCCCAAATTAAACCACCTGATAGTGTGACGAATTTTTTAGGGGCGGGTCTCATGTAGCCCCCCTGGGGGCCCAACTTTTGTTTTTTAAATACGAACCCTCCATCTTGGGCAAAATTTCGATTTCAGCCGTTCAAAAGATAGATATCCAGGTGGTATCGGACTTTTGGTATCTGTAGTTTAGGCAGAACCGCCAAAACGAGACCAGTAAAATACCGCCAACACAACGGTAGATTTTATTTCAACCAAAATTGTCTTTGCTCATAATCAATGCATGAAGTTGATATGAAGTTCTATGTGTTATTGTTCTTCTTTTATGCAGGATTTGCGCCGAAAAACGTCAAAAATAAGCAAAATCAGCCAACGGTAATTTTGATTTCAATGAATACTGTGGTATACTAAACGGTCTGTTTACCAGATTGTCTAAGGCAATCTATAGTAAGAAAACTGCTCAAACTCTCTGGGCCATTGAACCTTAGCTATAGAAATAAGCTTAACCCCAATACACAAAAAGCCCATGAGATGAAATGATGTTGTATATACCAAGTGGTAAGTCTCTAGCACTCACCGTACTTGAAATGTTTTGTTCACAGATCGACGGACAGACGCACATACGGACCAATGGCTGAAACTCAATATTTGGGATCCGGGGACATTAAAACGCATCGAAAACTCGATATCGAAAATTTCAGCCCATTACAATACTTTCCTTCTTATGGGATAAGGAAAGTAAAAAATGATTGAAGAAATGATTACTTTTATAAAAATGATAAATAATATTATGAGTTGAAAAATATTTTATTGAATTATTATTATTATTTTAATTAAAGTTATAATATTTAAATATATTACTATATCTTTACTTGACTAAAAAATGTAAAAAAAAAAAAAAAAAAAAAAAAAAAAAAAAAAAAATGTTGAACAGATCTAACTCGTTTCATCTTAGAATTAAACAATTACCAATTATCTAGTGCTCGAGAAGGAAATAATCCACCAGCTCTCATTACATTAATTTATATTCAGGTAGCACTATTTTAACCTTAGTTATGATTTTACCTGATAGAATATCCCAATTTAAATAAATTATTATTTTATGGTTTAGATTGAAGTCATACTCACACCGGAGTTACTATGTGAACATCTAAGCATCTAACAGGTTTTGGCCATGTATTGGCTGAAAATCGATTTGTTTTTTTTAATTTGGCTTAATGTCTCTAACATCTATTGGTCATTCAAGACGGGGGTTTCACCCTCCATCGCTGGAAACTTGAAAACCAGCTACCCTCATTGACCTCACCCAGCCTGGGTTGGCCCGGAAAAATAGGCAGCATCACGAGGGCGCGAACCCACGTGGACACCCACATGGTATAACCTCGTTGGACGTTGCTTTTAGTGATCTAACGGGAACTGGTGTATTGAACGTGCCATAGACACTGGCTAAATCGAAAAATTGATAACGGTTTGATAGTTTTCTTAAAGTAAAATGAAGAAATATTGGGAAGGTTAGACATTTAAAATGAATATACCCTCACCGTGGTACTAAATTGCGGAAATATAAGTGATCCCAATTTCTATTTTTTTTTAAACTAATTCTGAAATCTATTGATTCATTTCAGAATTACAAGAATCCGAAAAACATAATGATTTTCAAATAGACAAATCATTCAGTGATACGAAACTAACCACGGAACCTATCCTTACATTAAATAAACCTGGCGCAGTCGATACTTCAAATTCACAAAAACATAAAACTGCTATTTCATTATTAAAAATAAATCAAAATATACGAGTAGAAACAACTTGTTCATTAAAGAAATCGTTTGATCCTGCAGAAGGAACAACGAATTTTCCTGCAATTGAAGAACTATGTATAGTTTCAATGAAAAATGAAACGAAGATTGACGAAACAACATCGGAACCTCAAAATTTTCTCTGTAATTATTGTAAACGAGATGTAAAATATTCAAAATTATTAGATCATTGTAAAAATTGTGAATCTATGGAACGTCCAAGTAAATCTTATCATTATATGTGTTATACATGTAATCATCATACATATCATAGAAGTCATATGATAATACACATACGGAAACATACAGGAGAAAGACCATTTAAATGTCAATATTGTTCATTAAGTTTCCCTCAAAGATCTTCATTAGTAATGCATACTCGAAAACATACGAATGAAAAACCTTATGAATGTATGTTTTGTAGTTATTGTGCTACGAATTTGTTTGCTGTTAAACGACATATGCAACATAGGCATACAGAATATTCGGAGTTTGATTTTAGAGATCATTTTGGAAGCTAAGATCTAAAATGTAATGCTGGGTGCGCCAGGGAATGCTGATAATTTTTAAAATAATGCTACACATGCAATTTTTTAGGTAGAACAACAATTTTTGTTTTATTTGAAAGAAAATAAATGGGCATTTATTTTGATGTATGTTTTATTGAACATATGTATCATTTGTGAAGCACACTTGCAGATCGGCGGGGACTCTGTTGTATTGCATGTCGCACAGCTTCGACGTTTTCATGTNCCAATCACCCAGCTCACAAACCTACAAGTCTCTCACAGAACCCCGGACCCTACAAGTCTCTCACAGTATGTTTTATTGAACATATGAATCATTTGTGGAACACACTTGCAGATCGGCGAGGACTCTGTTGTATTGCATGTTCGCACAGTTTCGACGTTTTCATGTGTTCTACCATTTCTTGTTCTGCCTAAAGACTTCTTTTTCGATGCAAAAACAGTCTTTTTGAAATTTGGACTTATTGCAGAATGGTATTGTTTGTAGGATCCCTCCCACATGATCTAATCCGGCAGTNATTTGAATCATTTGTGGAGCACACTTGCAGATCGGCGGGGACTCTGTTGTATTGCATGTCGCACAGCTTCGACGTTTTCATGTGTTCTAACATTTCTTGTTCTGCCTAAAGGATTCTTTTTCGATGCAAAAACAGACTTTCTAAAATTTGGACTTATTGCAGAATGGTATTGTTTGTAGGATCCCTCCCACATGATCTAATCCGGCAGTACGAGACTTTCTGTGAGTAATGGCCACTGGAACACCACTTTTGAAAAATGTGTCTACAACAAATGCACAATGCTCAAGGGTTCACGACTCCATTGTAACCAAACCCCCTTCTGTTGGGAAAAAAAGAATTTATAAAATATGTTGTTGTACTGTCGAATGCTAGAATTAGAATTCTTATTAATAGACGCTCGATCTGAAGTTCTTTCTTCAGATCGACCGTTAAAATCATTCTCGGCTTTCTATTGCCTGATGGTATTGAGTTCAGCCAATAGCAATTTCGTATTAATTCTAAACGATTTAAACGAATAATATTGTTTTAAGTTCCCTTGGCATGTCGCTATAACATTTCGCCATCGGATGATGAATAACTTGAATTCTTTGATCTACCGTAAAGTGGGCTGAATAGGATCATTTTTCAACTTTGAAAGCCTGTATCTTTCCCTTGGCATGTCGCAGGTCGCTATAATATTTCGACCTCGGATGATGTATATCTTGAATTCTTTGTTCTACTTAATATTGTTTAAATTTGATGCAAGAGTCGATATCACACAGGATATTTCTGGAACTTATTATTCAAGCAATATACTGGGTGTGTTTTACGTCGAACAACCAACTTTAGCAGTATGAGAAGTTATGACTTGGCAGTGAACATTTTAAACTCGTCAGGTTATTCTGGCGCACCCTGTATATTTCGTAAACTGTTTCGGTCTTTTGTTTTACCTTCTATTTCAATTTCATTCTAGTCAACTATTCTCTCACATAATATTTAGAATTTAGGAAATACATGTTTTTTTTTTTTGTAAATAGTACTTGGCACATTCCAAATCATCAAGTTTTTTTGGTTAATAGTACTTGGCAAATTCCAAATCATCAAGTTTTTTTTGCTAATAGTACTTGGCACATTCCAAATCATCATGTTTTTTGTAAATAGTACTTGGCACATTCCAAATCATCAAGTTTTTTTTTGTTAATAGTACTTGGCAAATTCAAAACCATCAAGTTTTTTTTGTAAATAGTACTTGGCACATTCCAAATCATCAAGTTTTTTTTGTTAATAGTACTTGGTAAATTCCAAATCATCAAGTTTTTTTTGTTAATAGTACTTGGCACATTCCAAATCATCATGTTTTTTTTTTTTTTTTTTTNTTTTTTTTTTTTTTTTTTTTTTTTTTTTTTTTTTTTTTTTTTTTTTTTTTTATTGATTTCTATTTTCATTTCCTGTATTCTTATATCTATTTTTATAAAGAAATTCACTATTTATTATATTAATTTAAGCATCCAAGAGGAAAAGGCTTGTCAAGTTTTTGACAAGCCTTTTCTCGTTATCGTTAAATCGTTAGATTGAGATAAAGCTCAATCTAACGATAGATGTGTGTGTGTTTATATGTATCAATAATTGTTTAGCTAAAACGGTAAGAGATATCGAAAAATTGATGGGAATAGAACCCCCCCCCCCCCTTCTAAAAATACCATAGACTGGAACCACAGAAAAATGATCAGAATTCAAAAATGTCGAACCAAGTTCTGTCGGTCACGGTCCAAGATATTAAATTTTTCGACACAACACGGGAACGGCCATGCTTCTAAGGCGCCAAGCTAGAGGGCCGTACCGAATTACAAGCAAACACCTGTATAAAATAAGAACAAAAATAATATAATTTATACAGATCTATTAATTTTTAAAAATTATTGTATTATTCGAATTCGGCTATAGTTTCGGACTGCTGATTAAACATAAATCGCAACAGGTTCTTTGTAGATATCAACGAGTAGCTATATATATTTATTTTGACCTTTTTAGCGAAACGTCTCCGTCACGTTAAAAAAAACGTCCATCACGTTGAAAAAAAAGTCCGTCACGTTTAAAAAAAAGTACATCACGTTAAAAAAAAATTAAACTGTCCTCCAAGTTTAAAAAAACGTCCATCACGGTAAAAAAAAAACGTTATATACTAATAAATAAATATTTGTTCTTTCTTTTTCAGTATTGACATGTAATTATTGTAGTTCTAGAATAGTGAATCAAATAGATTGTTTAATTTATCATGCCAGATGTTGTCCATATATGTTACGTTTGGATAAGAATTATAAATATATGTGTTTCAAATGTAACTATCATACATATCATAACAGTCATATGAAACGACATATTCGAAGACATACGGGAGAAAAACCATTTAAATGTAAACTATGTGGCAAACAATTTAAACAAAAATATTCTCTCGTATCACATATAAAACTGCATGAACCCAATACTATTGCAAACTCTAATGAAATTTCATTTGGTCAGCCTGACTTAAATATTTATTATTCTAAAAATGATGAAGCCCCCCAAGCTGGTCGTCCTGTTCAAAAACAATCAGAAGATATTATTAGCGGATTAAAAAGTTTTTATCGTTCTCTCGAATTAGGAAATCTTCCCCAGTTTGAAAAAATAGGAATCGGTTCTGTTTATAAACCTTTAAAAACTGAAGAAAAATTGGATGCAATAGATAAAATTCCCAAATCTATCGAAATAGTAGAACGTCTTCATGGTCACAATGTATCAGGAGATCGTTCTCTTCAATTAAGAGATCATTCTCGGGATGAACAAACAAAAAACAACAAAATTGAAGAAAGATTAGATGCAATAGAAAGATTGCCTGATTCTATCGAAATAGAAGTTCGTCAAGGTCCTAATGTATCAGGAAATCATTCGTTTTTTCCCAAAATAGGAGACAGTTCTAATTATTCCATTCATTCGAAAACAGAAGAACGTACTAAATTAGATGAACTGTCTGATTCGAAATCTAAGTTTGTTCGTTCTAATTCCAATGAGATGGATGAAATACAAATTAAAAATGAAGACATTTGTGGATATGAAGTTGTCGAATGGAACAAATGTAGAATCGAAAGAACAGATGGACAGTCGAGTTCTGTTCAAGATGGTGATCGCACAAATGTTGTGTCAGAAAATGTAGCCAAATCAGCAGAATATATTTTGAGTACAGATTGACAACGATTATAACAACTAGTACAAAAAAAAATCAGATTTTTTTTGCAATCTTTATACTCTGCTATCATACGGGGTACGTGGTCTCGTCGTGCGATAATAATTCTATTTCAGTTAGTGTAAATGAGACAAACCTCACTTGATGTCCATTAAGTTGTCACTGTATACCCTCTGAATACTTTGATATTGATTGCACAGCGTCTTATATACAGTTTTTCAGGACTTAAAGTCGTTGGATAACATTATCTTTCATTAGCATGAATGTAAATTGTATTCACTGAAACAGTTTTGACTTTATATTCAATTTCATTTTTGTTTTAAATAGTAAAATTTAATTTAACATGGTACATCAGGAGATATACATTCATTCCATATACCATTTAAATTACACATCAGAAAAAATACCATTTAAATAGTAAAATTTAATTTAACATGGTACATCAGGAAATATACATTCATTCCATATACCATTTAAATTACACATCAGAAGAAATACCATTTAAATAGTAAAATTTAATTTAACATGGTACATCAGGAAATATACAATTTACATTCATTGCACATCAGACTGAATACCATTTAAATAGTAGACAATTTACTATCATTCCACATCAGAATAAATACCATTGAAATAGTAAAATTTAATTTAACATATACAATTTACATTCATTGCACATCAGACTGAATACCATTTAAATAGTAAACAATTTACTATCATTCCACATCAGAGTAAATACCATTTAAATAGTAAAATTTAATTTAACATGGTGCATCGGGAAATATACATTCATTCCATATACCATTTAAATTACACATCAGAAGAAATACCATTTAAATTCCACATCAGAATAAATGCCATTTAAATAGTAAAATTTAATTTAACATATACAATTTACATTCATTGCACATCAGACTGAATACTATTTAAATAGTAAAATATAATTTAACATGGTACATCAGGAGATATCGAGATATACAATTTACTATCATTCCACATCAGAATAAATACCATTTAAATAGTAAAATTTAATTTAACATGGTACATCAGGAGATATACAATTTACATTCATTGCACATCAGAAGAAATACCATTTAAATTCCACATCAGAATGAATACCATTTAAATAGTAAAATTTAATTTAACATGGTACATCAGGAGAAATCGAGATAGACAATTTACTATCATTCCACATCAGAATCAATTCCATTTAAATTTCACATCAGAATAAATACCATTTAAATAGTAAAATTTAATGTAACATGGTACATCAGGAGATATACAATTTACATTCATTCACATAAGACTAAATAGCATTTAAATGCGGGTAGTAAAATTTAAATGCAACATGGTACATCAGGAGAGAAAACATTTAAATAGGAAAGTTTAAATGCAACATTCGGGGATCAATTGAAAATTTTTGGTGCGATTATAATTTTACGAAAAAAGAAGTGAGCTAATTGTATCAAATATATTGAATAGAACAAATATTTCGAAAAAGAGTATTTTTTAGGTATTAAGTATTAGTCATTGAATATATATTACCCGGAAGAAATGTAAGGTATCAGCTCTATATAAAAATCGTTAGACACTTTTTGTAAAATTAGGGTCTTAACACCTCTTTGGAATGGCGGACATTATTTTATTTCCTCATTTTTTATTTTTTTCATTTATTACTTACATAAATATCATTTTTTCGTATGCAGTTGATGGTTTATATCTAACTATATTGTTTAATAGTGTTTTCATTCTTTTAAAATGTTTTTATCGCCACTTAAAAATCGATTTAAATTTTCAAAAAAAAATTAAAATTTACCGCCATCAGGATCCCTTCTTTGCTTTCATATTTAATTAAAAATTTCAGTGCTGGGTTCGTGAAAAAATCTTTGGAATCTTGTCCGTGCGTTGCTCATTTATTTTGGCCTTTGAGTTGAAATATTTTTATTGTTTCATTTCGACGCTTGCAATCAAGAAGAACGCTTGGTTTAGCTAGCCAAATAAATATTATTAACGCTGGGTTGATGTTTTCCCCTAAAAGTCTAGTATCCGGCACTGTACATTCAAATTCTCGGCGCGAAAGCTAAGACCTTAATCCAATTCAAACGTGTCTAGCGTTTTCAACTCATACATTCTTTCCTCATAATATATATTCAATGGTATTAGTAAATTTGAATTATTCGATTCTTTCCGTCCATTATATACTTAAGTTATTATAAATAAAATATTTATTCATTTATGTTTAGTAAATCTACACTACACAATCGTTAGGTAAATCTTAGATATAGGTAGTAGTAATAAAATGGACAATATTTATACCAGTGTAGTGTCCAATAAATGAAAATGAACCGAAGCAATAACATTCCTAATGTGTCATTGTGAGAGCTGTAAATGTTAGAATTATAATAAACTAGAAACTTCGCTTGGCGCCTTATAGGCATGGCCGTTTAATGCTCTCTCTCACTCTGTATTTAATTTTTTTCAAGTTTTCTTTCTCTCTCGCTCTCTGTTCTCTGTAGTGTTTAGTAGAAAGATTGACTTGGTGGGCGGAGCGCTGCCGCGCTCCTCAATATGTATCCATTTCAACTTTATTGTGATTGTGATTCATGAGTAATAACTCAGCAAAGTCATTTGGCTCATTTGAGTTAATCAATGATTCATGACACATCTATAGGACATACCGGACTTCGTGGTCCAGTGGCTTATGTCTGAAATGTTATTCTGAAATCTGGGAGAACCTGAACGCTTGATTCTGGTTGGTTTTGAATCCTAATCGTGAGAACATACTCGGATATATCTTAAAATCATTTTTTACATCTTAGGCAAAGATGTGAAAATATTTGCCCTAAATATTATTTCAGAAAAAAAAATCATAACTTTCATCATTTTTCAGTGTGAAGATTTACCGTTTTTTTTTAGTTAAATATATTATTATTATTCAGTTATAGAAAAATTCGTTAATATTAATTTGTTTATTTTTGTGCACTCTACTTATTGTTATTCTATTGATTCTGATTATTTATTTATTTTAATTTTTTATGACTATATCACTATATACGTAAATTATGGAAATTTAATAAGGTCTTCCAGGGCTTTAATTTAATTATAGTATTATTATTTATGTTAATTATATTTTTTATTTACTTGAGAAAGCTGGTATCCATGAATCGTTTACAATAACGCGCTATTATTAGGTTAAACTTATTTTAATTTTAGATCAGTATCTGAGATGGACGTTAGGCTCGAAATTTGGCAAGTTTGAGTAACTCACTCTTGGGGACATTTTATTTACCTTTACTTGTGTTATGTACATTTACACTGTCTTGATCATTGTTGAACAAAGGTTAGATTAACAAGGCAAAGGACGTCCCATATTGACTTACATCCACCAGATCATGAGATACATCGGCGCTGAAAGCAATGCATACACTGAATAAACAGAAATGTTTATGATTAGGGATGGCACGATATATCGAAAATCGATATCACACTGACCTGGAACCCTAGAGGACCTAGAAAATCGATAATCGACATCGGAAGAAAATATATCGATATATATATCGAAAATCGATATATATCGATATGTTATATCTATATATTTTTCACGATATATCGTTTCATATATCGATATATTTTTACGATATATCGTTCAATATGTACACTAATTTAGGCTTTTTTCAATGTTCTAATTTTACTCGAAGTTTGCTATTTTGGGAGATCCTACTTGTTCCTTTGAAACCGACAATATATATCGTCGATATATCGGTATGTTTCTCGTATATCGATATATTTGAAATTCGATATGTTTCTCATATATCGATATATTTGAAATTCGATATATCTAAAATTCGATATATTGATATATTTTTGAACAATATGCCATCACTATTTATGATATAAAAATCAAAAAGTGATTTTATAGTGAATGAGTCCCAAATGACCTAAAACGTTGAGAAAATACTCTGAAACACGCAAGTCGTAACATCAGACCAAGACTATTAGCCTCATCCTAAAGGAATTCAGCTAAAAATGTAACAGAAGAATTGAGAAATTTTTAATAAAATAGTTATGGAAGTAGCTATGTTAGGAATCAGCCGCCGCTCCGTGGCCTAAGAGGACATCACACTGACCTTGAACCCTAGAGGACCTAGTTCGGATCCCGGCGGTCCACAAGATTATTACTTGTTTTGATTGAGATGTCACGGGTCTCACTCAGCCTCATAAGGACAATGACTGGCTGCTTTGTATGAGTGGCGGCTTTACCGGGGTAACGAGATTTGATTGAAAATTTGATTAAATAACACAAGAAGCTCTTAGTAACTCTGTGATACCCATAAAAATTGTGAAACTTATTAACAGCACCACAAAGAATTCATACATTTAAATTGTTTAAAAGAATGTTCATGACTAAATGTCATGAACAGAATATGTAACAATGTAAGAACTGACCCTCTACGTTTTTAAGTAAATTAGGTTTGTGGAATTAATACCCTGTACTATCCAATATTTATAGGCACAAAAAAAAGTATGACTCCTGCTACAAATCAAGCTTATGAGCTGTGGCCAGTGCGAGCAAGGTAATGAGATTTTTTATATAAACCGATATCTCTGAAATATTTTCGGATATCCATAATTCAATACATTTTGTAGGAAGGTGTGTAAATTAATACAATAATTGAATTCAAATAATGAAAAAAAAATTACTTCCTAAAAAAAATCTCATCTTTGTTGTTTTAAATTCAAAAAAGTCGATTTCCTTTAACCTCATTTTATCTAGTGTATCTTTCCGGAAATTTTAGAGGGGGCCCTGTGGCCCCCCTTGCGTACGACCATGCATAGTGTTCATTTAAGGAAGCTATGTGTATTTAAACTTCGAAAGCTGTTAGAGAGAATGAGCCTAGAGTTTCTCCAATATGATGAACTTGATCGCTCGTAGCTGCTGGATTTTTCCTTGTTTGACTTAAGATAAAAGATATTAATTTCAATTTTCAATGAAAGGACAAGTACATGGCTGTGATGCTTAGTGCTTCAGTTATCGCGTGATAAATCATTCGAATCAGTTCCAGAACCATTTTAGAAATTAATGCAATTTTTTTTTCAATATTATTTTATCGTATTGCAATTTATTAACTAATGTTATTTGTATGTAGAACGCCGATTCGTTTGTTGTCCAGGGTCATTTGAATAATCAGACATATTCGTAAAAATTTTCTGTATAGTTTTTGGGGGCCCTGAGCTACCCCGGGAAGCCTAATATTGTGTTTTTTTAAATGATTTTTATATTTTTACCGGTTTGTTGTAAAAACGTAAAATTTTGATATGTTATGGCTGATATTAAGGCTTTTGATTTTGAAAAAAAAATTGGGGGATCCACGGGGCCCAATATTGGGTTTTTTAATATTTCATACTCTGAGAACCGCTCACCTTCAACCGCCTCGAGAGTTGGTATAATTTGTCCCAAGAAACCTTTTTCCCCTTTCCTCTGAGGTCAATTTTTTCTTCTTGGATAGACCATTAATGTCTCTGGTGACACCGTACAATGTCAGGACCCGTTGTCCCAGAGGTGTGATCTGCAGATATCACGTCTTCCCAAGCCATTAACGGTTTTGAGCATTTTTTTTTTTTTTAATGCTAGTTGCAGTGTCCGTATCAAAAGTTAATCAAATCTATTTTCTTTCCCTTTTCAGACAGTTATTGTAAGCATTGTAAACTCAAAATTTCATGTAGTCTAGAAACTTTGTTCAATCACTCAAAGGAATGTGCTGTCCTACAGAAAACATCATTTACTCATATTTGTTACTTTTGTAATTATAATACATATCATGGCAGTTGCATGAAAACACATATTCGAAAACATATAGGTGAGAAACCATATAAATGTATCTATTGTAATTATTCTTCAAATGATTTATCAAACACCAGAAGACATTGTCAAATAAGACATAGAAGGAAGAGAAAGTAAAAAAAAATACCCCCCTTCAAAATTTTATATTTTACGATTACGAATCCAAAAATCAAATTAAAAAAATCCGTTATTACGCCGGAATTGGGCACTTTTGCCATTTAGCGTTGATCGATTTAGATGAAATTTGATACAGATGTCCCATCTGGGCTCTAATTGTGCCCCGAAACTTTTGGGTGCAATCGAATAAACTCTTGACGGTTTTGCGCTTTTTAGCGGGTTTCTGTAATCCTCTCTAAAAAAGAGAAAGGGGACTTGGTATGTATATCATATTTGGGGTCCAGTAAGGTTCGAAACATTTGGGTGCAATCAAATATGCCGCTGGCGGTTTTCAGCGCTTTTAGCAGTTTTAATAAATCCTGTCTAAATAGATAATGGTACAAGTAAGAGCCAGAGACTTGAAATTTGGTTTACGAGTATGTATGTCAAATTCTAACTACTATGCGATGCGACGGATGTGCTTTCAAACTGTAGCCGCTAGTGCAAGTTAAAGTTGACAGATACGAAATCGGTATTGCTATCAGCACATCGGTTGATTGAATGTGCACTACAATGTTATCGTAAACTATTACTATAGAGACCAAAATTATCGTTCTTGATGTTCATACTTTATCGAAAAATGAGTAATAATAATTATATGTCGTTTCCACACTTTCTGCTTTATTTTTTTTATAGTACTAGACGTGAAATTTGGTATGTAAAGTTTTTGATTTATTATTTTTAATAATCAACCTTTTTAATAGTCACAAGAAAAAAAAAATACCCCCCTGAAAATTGATATTTTACGTTTCAAGGTACTTAGAATCAAAAGATCGAATACAAAAAATCCGTTTGTCCGCCATACGCCGTGATGCCCACTTTTGCCACTAGCGTTGACCAATTTGGATGGAATAGTATATAGTTCCTATCTGGGTTGTAATTATGCCCCGAAACTTTTTTGTGCAATCGAATACACCCTTGCCGGTTTTGGCGCTTTTTGGCGGTTTTCACTAATCCTCTCTAAAAAAAGAATGGTCAGAGCTAGAGACTTGAAATTTGGTATGTATATCATATTTCAGATCTCAGTAAGGTTCAAAACTTTCGGGTGCAATCAAATATACCGCTGACGATTTTCATTAATCCTGTCTAAAAAGAGAATGGTAAGAGCCAAAGACTTAAAATTTGGAATCGTCCCAGATTAGAAATCGTCACGAGAAAAAAATACCCTCCTCGTTTTTTTTTGTTTTTTTTTTGGGGGGGGGGGGTATTTTTTTAGCCAGTAAAATAATAAACTCAAGTGTCACATTAGCATAGTTTATCCAAAAAATACTTATTAAATTCTTATTTTGTTCCAGAACTTGTTTGCAGACATTGTTATAGATGTCTTCCACCTCGCCTGCATACTTTATTAAAACATACGAAAACGTGTGCGAATATTGAACGTTACACAGTGAACTTTAATTATGTGTGTTACGTTTGCGATTATCATACATTCAGTGCGAGCGATATGAAAAAACATATACGGAAACACATTGGAGATAAACCATATAAATGTATGTATTGTGATTATTCTTCCAATGATGGATCGAATGCAAGAAGACATAGGCAAATAAAACATGCTGATAAGATGCAAGATGAATGAAAACCTATTGGAGATAAACCATATAAATGTATGTATTGTGATTATTCTTCCAATGATGGATCAAATGCAAGAAGACATAGGCAAATAAAGCATAATAATAATAATGCTGATAAGATGCAAGATGAACCATATAAATATATGCGTTGTGATTATTCCTGTTTAGAATGATTTTATTTTCGACTGCTTCGACCTTATGGCCAATTGAACTATGCGCTACGATAATAAGTTGATGCTATTTAATTTAATCTTTATAGATAAATAACCTTTTGTTTATTAAATTAATTGTTAATCATTATTATTTAAGTTCATTAAGTTAATTAATTATTAATTACACCTTTCATTTAGTTTAGGTGTGTCCAAAAATCCTGTTTGAGTAAGCAGATTTTATAAAAGAATTTATATTTTCTCTTATTTTGTACCGGCGCCATGGGCGTACACAAGGGGGGGGGGGNGTCATGGGTGTGATAAATATGAATAGAGGAAGGATGCCATTCGCGGAATAGGGTCGGTGGCCCTGTCTGCCAGCAATGTTCCAAGATCAATACGAAAATGGCCAAAAAGTTTTCCAATTTATCATTGGATTTTAGTTATAAGCTTTCTCTGGTCATGGGTGTGATAAATATGAATAGAGGAAGGATGCCATTCGCGGAATAGGGTCGGTGGCCCTGTCTGCCAGCAATGTTCCAAGATCAAAACGAAAATGGCCAAAAAGTTTTCCAATTTATCATTGGATTTTAGTTATAAGCTTTCTCGGGTCATGGGTATGATAAATATGAATAGAGGAAGGATGCCATTCGCGGAATAGGGTCGGTGGCCCTGTCTGCCAGCAATGTTCCAAGATCAAAACGAAAATGGCCAAAAAGTTTTCCAATTTATCATTGGATTTTAGTTATAAACTTTCTCTGGTCATGGGTGTGATAAATATGAATAGAGGAAGGATGCCATTCGCGGAATAGGGTCGGTGCCCTGTCTGCCAGCAATGTTCCAAGATCAAAACGAAAATGTCCAAAAAGTTTTCCAATTTATCATTGGATTTTAGTTATAAGCTTTCTCTGGCCATGGGTGTGATAAATATGAATAGAGGAAGGATGCATGTATATATATATATATTTAAAGAAGAAAACATATTTTATTTATATATAATTTAAATTATAAAAGAAAATATAGAGAAATATATGGCACTTGAAAAAAAAATCTATGATACCCCACATGAAAAGAAATATATTATACCTCACTTGAAAAGAAATATATGGTACTCCACTTAAAAAAATATATATACATGGTACCTCACTTGAAAAGAAATATATATGGTACCTCACTTGAAAACTCACTTATAGATATGAATAAGTTAATTCCGTTAATTGAGGATTGCATTAATGGAACTATCAGTTATATAAAAAAAACTCAAATTCGAAAAACTCAAATTTGTCCCAGAATTTATTGTTGTTAACTTTTTTGGTTTTCGACGACATATACGCTGTTTTTGAAACATTCTGCAATTATGTTAGGTTCTAGCTTGGTAGGGTGTAATTTTAGTTAGGAGGGTTGTTAGTAAATTAAGGTCTCCAACGAGCTAACGTTGCGAGGGAGTAAGCTAGCTGAAATCTGCCGCGCCCTGTCCTTGCTTTCCCCCACCACTGTTCCACCTCGCTGATACGCTCAGTCTTCGCTAAGCAGCCCTTAATGATTTCTGTTGATTTAAGGGGTCACTCTCTATTGTCAACAATAGACCGATTTTTATGGAGAAATGCATATGAAATCCAAATCTTGTACCTGGTTACAATTAAATTCAAAAGTTACCCAAAGGAAGTTCAACAATGTCAAGCATGGTTTTACCAAGCGGGTGTCCACGTAGATTCGCGCCTTCGTGATGCTGGCTATTTTTCCGCACCTAGGTTGGATGAGGTCAATATGGGTAGCTGGTTTGTAAGTTTCCAGCGAATGGAAGGTAAACCCCCCGTCTCGGATGACCAATAGATATTAAAGAGACTTTTAACAACAAAATTGATGAAACTTGGTATGGACATGAATTATATACATGGAATTAGCCAGTTAGTATTTGAACAACCCAGGACTTCATGATTGTCATTTTAAGTGAGTGAGATCTACAATGCACAGAACTAATAGGTATATTTTGTACTTTGAAAAAATTACGAAATGATTTTCTTTCTAAATTATTTGAATTTTATTCTTTTTTCAGACATTCTTTGTAAACATTGTTATAAATATGTTCCATCTAGTGTCGATAACTTATTCACTCATACCAAAACATGTACAAATATTCAACGTTGTCATTCAGTGAACTATAATTACATTTGTAGTATTTGCGATTATCATTCATCGAGTGCGAGTAATATGAAAAAACACATTCGATTACATTTGGGAGACAAACCATATAAATGTACATATTGTGAATATTCAACGAATGAAAATTCAAATTTAAAAAAACATTGTAAAATTCGACATAGTGACGTTATATTTTGGTGAGTTATAAACAATAAAGATATTAATATTAGTGGATCAATATGATCAGGTGTTCACGTTAGTGTTGTAGTAATTAATAGAAAAAAATATCTTAATCAAATTAAAAAAAAAAAAAATGGGGGCCCTCCTCCCCCTGCCGGGGGCGAAGACGTCCAAATTTTTCAAATTCGGAAAGCCCTTAACACCAGCCAAAATTTATGTTTCTATAACAAACCGCTAAAAGAGAAAAATCATTTAAAAAAAAGCATTGGGCCCCCAAAACTATACAGCAAATTTCGTTCAAAATTTCGTTCATACCCTATACATGTATACCAAATTTCGTCAAAATCGAATGAAAATTGTGTTTTGTATCGCGTAACAAACAAACCTACACATATATAAGTGCATTTCGGGGTGTATATGGGAGTCAAAAGTGGAAGTTCACTACTGTTCACAAATATCAAGGGCATAGTAAATAATTATCGGCGTGGTTTACAGATAATGAACAGTCCTCACGATGTCCAGTTCTACACAGAACAACTGGGAACGCAATACATCACAGTTCCAAGCAAAGGGCCATCAAAATCATTTTGGCTACCGCATAACCACTATTCCAAAACTGGATTATAAAATGGGGTAAATAGTTGAATTCAAGACGAATTCTAAATGAACCGACACAGTATAGAAAGAAGATGATTTCCAATTTGTATATATTCTACGAATAAAAATTCAAATTTAAAAGAACATTGTCATAATAGACATAAGGATTTGTCATTTGAGATGATGATTCAAAAATATTTTCTCCAATTTGTTTGGACCTTTGCGTTTTACTTCACTTGCTGATAATCCCTTCACAACGCTGATCATTCCAAATGAACTGTCCACACACACACACACAAAAAAAAAAAAAAAAAAACCACTTAATCTCATTTTGAGAAAATCGCAAATCGCCTTTTTATGATCAAACTTTCATCTTTGTAGCAATTTATATGTTTTTCAAATTCACATAGTTCGTTACCCTTATTTTTTGATATTTATACATCCAGACAAAGATCAAATTCGATTTTTTTTAAATGAAAATTGAATCTCATCTATGCAATTATCTAAGTCACAATAAACGACCATTTAAAATTTTACATCTATTCTGGCTGTTCTTATTTCTTAGTGTAATTCACGAACAAGTTTATAAATCAGGAAACTGCATTTCTTACAGTAAAACGGTTTTTGCATTTTCTTAATACATTTTCAGCCATTTTCGAGATACTGGCGGTAGGTGGAGACTTTATGAACACCCTGTATACATGGAATTAGCCATTAAGTGTTTGAGCAACCCAGGACTTCATGATTGTCATTTCAAATGAGTGAGATCTACAATGCAAAGAACAAATAGGTAAATTTTGTACTTCGAAAAAATAAAAAATAATTTACTTTCTAAATTAATTGAATTTTATTATTTTTTCAGACATTCTTTGTAAACATTGTCATAAATATGTTCCATCTAGTGTCGATAACTTATTAAATCATACCAAAACATGTACAAATATTCAACGTCATTCAGTGAATTATAATTACATTTGTAGTATTTGCGATTATCATACATCGAGCGCGAGTGATATGAAAAAACACATTCGTTTACATTTGGGAGACAAACCATATAAATGTACTTATTGTAAATATTCAACGAACGAAAATTCAAATTTAAGAAAACATTGTAAAATTAGACATAGTGAGGTAATATTTTGGTGAGGTATAAACAATAAAGATATTAATAATCTCAAGGGCATAGTAAATCAATATCGACGTGGTTTACAGATAATGAACGGTCCTCACGATAACCGGTTCTACACTGAACTACTATAGGAACGCAATACATCACAGTTCCAGTCAAGGGCCATCAAAATCATTTCGGATACCTCATAACCGCTATTCCAAAACTGGATAGTAACATGGGGTAAATAGTTGATTTCAAGAGAAATTCTAAATACATCAACACAGTAGAAAGAAGATGATTACGAATCATCACAGATACGAACTACGGCAAAAGGTATACTGCATGGCAGTGGCATTCTCGTGTCCCATGGTAGCCAGATGGATGAGACAGCAACAAAACTCTTCAGAGAACAATTTCATGAGTATAAGATTGTACATATTCTACAAATGAAAATTCAAATTTAAAAGAAGATTGTTATAATAGACATATATAGGGATTTGCCATTTGAGATGATGATTGAATAATATTTTCTCCAATTTATTTAAACCTTTGCGTCTTATTATTTAACAAATTTATATTAGACATCCTATTGGTAACTTTAAAAAAAACTACCGTTATTTATGACGAGGATTCACTTACTTTTTCACTTCCGACTCGAGTTTCGTCTACTTCGTAGACATTTTCAAGGAAACTGACATTTTCTTCGTAGACATTTTCTTTGCGTCTTAATTCATTTGCTGACAACCCCTTAACACACACAAAAAACTTTCATCTTTATGGCAATTTATATGTTTTTAAAATTCACATAGTTCGTTACCCTTATTATGACATTTTTTGATATTTATATATCCAAACAGAGATTAAATTCGATTTTTTTTTATATATAAAATTTGAATCTCATCTATACAATTATCTAAGTCACAATACTGTTCTTATTTCTTAGGGCCGCTTTTACCAAAAAATAGTGAACTCTGGTGTTGGTGAACTCAGGTGTTCGTGAACTCAATTTGAACTCTCCAATTTAGCTTTTACCAAAAATATTCAGAGTTGAGTTGGTGTTTGATAAATTTACTTTGGCAACATCGTAAACCTCTTTGTATTTTTGGTTTTTCAAAATCATAGATGTGTCTATAAATTCTAGATACGAACTAACGATATAAAAATGAGTCAAATAAATTGACAAAGATAAAAATAAATTACTTCTATAGATTTTTTGTTTTTGTTTTTCGCGAGGATAGTTTCAAAATTTCTCATGTAATTTATTTTTCACGGATGTTTAAAGAAAATTATATTAAAATCTCATTTTTATGTAAATATTGGACTTCATTTTTTTTCCCTTTATTTTGTTTAAAATACTCGTAATATCGATACTATTGTTTTTTCAATGATTTGATCGCACATCGCAAAATCTGCCATTTATATCCCCCCTGCAGGTTTGAATATGTTGTTTGAGGCAATCTATTATTCCCCTTCATGTTTTGATATCTTTTTATTTCGCCAAATTTTTTCCTCCACACGACGTTTGACATTTTTGACAAAACATGGTAACCTAACCTACTTCATCTTTAATCTTTTTTTTTTTTAATTTGGCTCAACGTCTCTTTAACATCTATTGGTCATTCAAGAAGAAACTTGCAAACCAGCTACCCACATGGACCTCACCCAGCCTGGATTGGGCCGGAAAAAAGAGCCAACGATACGTGGTGTTCCCAAGCGGTCACCCATCCAATTAGTGTTTGAGCAAACCAGAACTTCATGATTGTCATTTTAAATGAGCGAGATCTACAATGCATAGAAATACTAGGTAATTTTTGTACTTTGAAAAAATTTACCTTCTAAATTAGTAAATTAATTTTTTTTTCAGACATTCTTTGTAAACATTGTCATAAATATGTTCCATCTAGTGTCGATATCTTATTAAATCATACCAAAACATGTACACATCTTTGTAAACATTGTCAAAAATATGTTCCATCTAGTGTCGATAACTTATATAAGCATACCAAAACATGTACAAATATGCAACGTCAATATTCAAAGTCAACGTCATTCACTGAGAATTATAATTACGTTTGTAGTATTTGTGAGTATAATACATGGAGTGCGGGTAATATGAAAAAACACATTCAAATGCATTTGGGAGACAAAACATATAAATGTACTTATTGTAAATATTCAACGACTGAAAATTCAAAGTTAATAAAACATTGTAAAATTAGAAGACATATTGAGGTTATATTTGGCCAGTAGTGGTTGAAAAACTGCTTAAACCAGATTTTTTTTTTATTTATTTATTTTAAATAGAGGTTATATTATGGTGAGGTAGAAACAATAAAGATATTGAGACTATCACGGGCACAGTAAATCACTAATCGACGTGGTTTACAGATAATGAATAGTCCTCACTATGTCCGGTTCTACACAGAAATACTAGGAACGCAATACATTACAGTTCCAGCCAAGGGCCATTAAAATCATTTCGGCTACCTCCTACCATTCCAAATCTGGATTGTAAAATGCGGTGATTAGTTGATTTTAAGGGGAATTCTAAATTAATCGACACAGTAGAAAGAAGATGATTACGAATCATCACACGATACAAACTACGGCAAAAGATATACTACACGGCAGTGGCATTCTCGTGTCCCATGGTACGCAGATGTATGAGACAGCAAAAAAAAAAAAAAAAATCAGAGAACGTTTTTTTTTGTGATATGATAAAAACATTTAAATGTATTTATTGTACATATTCTACAAATGAAAATGCAATATTCAATTTAAAAAAAAAAAAAAAATTGTCATAACAGATATAGGGATTTGTCATTTGAAATGATGATAGAATAATTTCTCCAATTTGTTTGGACCTTTGCATCTTACTTCATTTGCTGATAATCCCTTCACAACGCTGATCATTCCGAATCCACAAAAAAAAAAAAAAAAAAAAAAAAAAAAAAAAAAAAAAAAAAAAAAANAAAAAAAAAAAAAAAAAAAAACAGTCCACTTAATCTCAGAAAATCGCCTTTTTATGTTCAAACCTTCATCTTTATGGCAATTTATATGTTTTTCAAATTAATTTTTGTTTGTTTTTAAAATTTATATGTTTTTCAAGTTCGTTACCCTTATTTTTTAATAGTTTTTGATATTTAAACATCCAAACAGAGAATAAATTCGATTTTTTTTTGTCTATATAAAAATTTAATCTCATCTAAATAATTATCTAAGTCACAATAAACGCCAATTTAGTCCATTTAAATTTTTACATCTATTCTGGCCGTTCTTATTTCTTAGTGTAATTTTAGTTTATAAATAGGAGAATTGTCTTTTTTACAGTAAAACCAAATTCCAAAAGGAATATTACGTCTTCGGAACTAAAATGATTAAAAAAATATAAAACAAATGGAAAGAGCCATTGAAAATATACTTTGGAATTTGGAACCAACAATTTAGATTGCATTTGGCGCTGGGTACCGTAAAATAACACCAAAATATATTACGCTGATGTTACCGTAGGGTGCCCGCAGACAGGCCCATACTTACTCAGCTTATCGCATAGCATTCTGGCATATATGCAAGGAAAAACAAATAAACATGTGAAGGTTGAAAATTACTATAGCAGTCCTCCTGGTCTAGTGGGTATCACACTGGCATTGCACTTGGGGGACCCGGGTTCAATTCCCGGCGGGGTCGGAAAATTTTCGACTTTGTGCTTCTGATTTCGGAGTGCACTCAGCCTCGTGAGGACAATTGAGTAGCTACTTTAATGTGAGTAGCGACCAGTGGCGGCATTACCAGAGTAAAAAGATTAGAAGAATGAATTATGAAGAGATTATTAGTGCAGGAGGCTCTTAGTAATGCTGTGATACCCAAAAAAGTTGTGAAAAGGTCATTGGGCCTTACCACAAAGAAATTCTACATTTACATTACAATTACTATATCTTCACTTGACTAAAAAATATTAAAGATGTTAAAGAGCTAACTAGTTTCGTCCTCTCCTGAGAACATCATCGGGCTCCGATGATGTTCTCAGGAGAGGACGAAACTAGTTAGCTCTTTAACATCTTTAATATTTTTTAGTCAAGTGAAGATATAGTAATTTTCAACCTTCATTATGGTTTTACTTGACATAGTATCCCAATTTAACCAACTTATTTGTTTACCAATCGGTAAATTATGGGAAAAATTCGAGTTTCTTCTTATGAAAAGAGGAGTTATCACCTTGGAAATAAACATGTGAATCTAATGGGAGTGCGCAGATCGAGCAATTTGCATACTCCCATAAGAACCTGTGTATATGGTTTTACTTGCATATATGTATGCGGCATCTTTAGAAATGATTACAAATATAATTATATATAAAAAATATTTACAAAAAAAGACAATATCGATTCTAATTGAAATTATTAGGGCGAGCTTTCAATAGCACTCAGGCTATCATCCTCAGGCCAGTGTTGACTCTATGATGTTCAGAATAGAAGTTTTATAATTATATATTTTTATTTTCTTTACAGATCTAATTTGTAAATATTGTTCAACACAACTGGATTCTAACACGAATAAAATATTGAAACATACACAATCATGTGTTTATATGTACAGACCATCTGCAGTGGATTTTAAATTTGTTTGTTTTAGATGTGATTACTATACGGCTAGAAATTGGTCTATGAAAAGACACATAAGATCTCATGTAGGAGATAAACCATATAAATGCAATTATTGTTTTCACACTTCAAGTGATATTGATAATTTAAAAAGACATGTTATAATAAAACACTGACATTTGACACTAATCAAATTTTGTTTTTGTTACTGCTCTTCGTTTTCACAGTCCATCATCAAAAATGTTTTAAGAAAATGATTATTTCATCGTAATTTTTTAGGTTAGCAATAAAATAGTTTCAAGTTACAGTAGATAAATTATTCCGTTTACACTGGTCGGATATTTTTTGTTGTTGGAGAAATACCCGGACTGAAATCAAACTATTCAGTTTTTTTCACAAAGTCTGTTTTTTGTTTTTATTTTGTCCCTAAGAGAGGTGAAAGACCTACAACACTGGTTATTAGCAATTCCATTTGTCTAAACAAACCATCTTATTTGTACGTATGTATCCATCCTTCGGTAAACTTAAAAAAAAATATCGTGTTTTTAAAAAATATCAATTCTAGGTTAGATCTAAATCTACCTATTGCTAGAGGAAAATTGGAAATAATCCTCCCAGACATACATTTAGATTTTTTTTCGAGATCTAGCTTCTTTGAGTTTTAAATTTTGAAATTTAGCCTTTGGGTTTGAAATGACCTTATATGAGTCACCCTTTTAATACCTTTTGTTTAGGTAAATATTGTATTCAAGAATGAAACCTCGAAATGGACCACGAAAAAAAATCAACCTTTGGCACAAATTTGATATTTTACGTTTCGGGGTACTTAGACTCCAAAAATTGAATAAAATTATCCTCTCTTTAAGCTGACACTTTTACCACTTTGCGTACCGACTTCGTTGATATTTGGTATATAGGTCCCGTTTTAGTTTTCAAAGGTCATAGTTTCCGTCGCGGTTATTTGCAAAGTTTTCGTACTAGGAAAAAAAACACGTGCTAAGAGATTTTAATGATTTTATAAATTTTATTTCCAGAAACAATTTGTGGATATTGTTCAAATTCTGTTCCTCTCGATTGTGACAATCTTCTTGAACACATACAATTGTGTGAATCAATAAAATTACAAAATTTCTCTTCTAAATTTGTTTGCATTAAATGTACTTATCATACACAACAAAAATGTGATATGAAGAAACATTTAAGAAAGCATACGGGAGAGAAACCATATAAATGTCAATATTGTGATTATTCTTGTAAAGTTAGTTCAGGTTTGATAAGACATTGTCAAATTCGACATTCATTTACTTCTTGATGAAGTAGTATTCAATTTTCTGTGGTAGGTGCAAAACTGGTTCATATTTGTACCGTTTGTAATTAGAAAATTCCAATATCTCTGAACCCTTTGGAGATAAAAACAAAATGTTCTGGCAAGGCCAACACCACTTTTCAATTCAAAGAAAAAATGTTCAATGTCAATTCATATATCTTCAAATATTTTAACAGAAATTTCCTCTCTACTGATTATTGATTTTTTATACTAAGTTAAAGGAAAGACAGGCCCAGGCATTCTTGGATCTTCAGGCTCATTTCAAGGCCAAGTTTGTTTTTCTAACCATGTAATTTTTATTGCTTATTCGAAATTCTTCATACAATTTACTGTTCGCTTGATTTGTTTCTTCAAAATGTTCCAGATTTCGCATGGTTTGCCAAGTTTTTATCAAGACCTTTAGTTTTAGAAACAATTTGACTCAGCTAATAGGAATAATTATAATTGCAATAAACAGGTTTTTATTGTTTATTAAATCTTTGTTCTTTCCTCCTTATTGGTAATCTCATTGTGCCTGAATTTCTCTTTCAGCACAATATATTCTTACATGATTGATAATAATAATTTCATTAATTCTTTGCAATTTTCATTAAATAATAAACTAATATTTAGAAATCACCTTTTTCTTTCAGAAATTATTTGTCGTTATTGTTCTACAAAATTACCCAATTCCGTTGAACTTGTCGATAAAGTTGTTAATCATTGTAAATTCTGTAAGAAAATGCCAAGACAAAATAGAACTTTTAATTATTCCTGCATTTTTTGTCCATTTCATACGTATCACAAATTTAGAATGAGTGATCATATGAAGAAACACATTTTTTGAAAATTATTAATATCTACTATCTATATCCATATAAAAGTTGACGTTGGTAGTTCTCCCTTTAAGTTTCAAATTAAATGAAGCATTAAATTTATCAGCTAAAATCCAATAAAAAGTGGAAGAGTTTTTTTTCTATTCGAGTTTAAATTTAGTGGTAAATTATTTAAATGTTCGCACTAAAATCAAAGTGCTGAAGATGACGGTTCTAAGGGTCCTCTCAGATAGTTGCATATCATACCTACTATGGCACAAATTTTTCTATACCGGGTGTTTCAAAAAATTATGCAAAAAAAGAATCCACGTATAGTAGAGCTCAAATAAAGGCAACTTTGCTTAAACCCCTATAGGTCGGAAATGGACCCCAAGGTTGCTAGGGCCATCCAAAGTTGGCACTTAAATATCGAAAAATAATTATTAAAAATGGAATTATTTTGCGATTGACTTTTTGCATGACGTCTTCGATTGTTATCATGCTTCTTTGGTGAGTATTTGGCACTTTTTCCCCGATCAGGGACGGAGTTATGGGGGGTCATGAAATGAAAATTCCTAAAACTTTTTGATGCGTAATTTTTTGGTGTTTTAAGGTATGACATGTCTTCTAAAAGTTTTTTTTTGCTACAAAAAAGACCGAAATAGCTCTTGTCTAAAACCGCTGACCTTTTAAAATCACAAAAATTGAGCGTAGGACAATTCCAAATATGGAGTATTATTCTTGACGTTAGTTCATTGCATTGTTTCGAACATTGGACTTGATGGATTTCCAAATTTTTTGGAATTTTTATTTGCAATGGACTAACGTCAGGATTAATACTTCATACTTCGAATCGTCCTACCCTCAATTTTTGTGATTTTTAAGTGCCAACTATGGGTGGCCCTAGCTACCTCAGGGTCCATTTCCGTATAGGGGTTTATTAAGCAAAGTGGCCTTTATTTGAGCTCTACTATACGTGGTTTCTTTTTTTGCATAGCCTTTTGAAACACCCTGTATATGCAAAAACTGATATACCAAGTTCTTTTGAGAATCCTCAGATTGTTCGGTTTTTCCTTGCGTATATATCTAAAATTGTTCTCAATCGTTATATTAGTTAGTACTTTATTATTTTGTTAAAATAAATATTCAGTGTTTATTTCGTTTTTTTTTTTTTTTTTTTTTTTTTTTTTTTNTTTTTTTTTTTTTCTTAACTTCTTTTTAACTTCCATTGGTCTTTTGAGACAGGGTTTTTATCCTCCATTCGCTGGAAACTTATATTCCAGATAACCTCTCCCAGCCTGCTGGGATGGGCTGGAAAAAGACAGCGTCAGGAGGACACGAACCTACGTGGTCACTCACTTAGTAAAACCTCTCTTTACGTCGCATAACTTCAGTGATCTAACGGGAACTGGTCGTTGAATACGCCGGGTTTATTCCGCTGTTTTACTTTCTAACAATATAAAAATTATATATTTTTTCAAATTAATTTTTATATTTAAAAAAATTAAATTCCTTATCAGTGATGGTGTTTGATGCGCCAATATCTAGTTTTTAATAAGTTTAAAGCAATCGATATCGAGTGTGCTTCATGTTAATCATAATCTCACAAAAAATTATCATTGAAAAAAGGCCAAGTTCCTCCCATTCTTCCAAAAATTCCGCCTATGAAAGTAGTGATATCGATTATTGGGGCCAAGTTTATTGTTTCTGCTGTATATCCCGCACTTACATTTATTATTGCACGTTCTTCTGTCTCAATTCTTATAAAGTAATA